>WBNQ01052258.1:0-15557 GCA_013401375.1 Spizella passerina | reverse complement strand
TTTGTTCTGTTTGAGTTTTGTTGTTTGAACAAAGTACCGACTTTGATCGCATTCACCTGTCTGCCTTCAGTTAGCATCTCCCACAGCTTGGACAGAATGTTCTGTAGGTTTTTCTCCAGATACAAAATCAATAATATTAAGTAGGGATGCATTTTGCCATTTGAATGCTTGAAGCTGTTGTCAGAGCATTTCTTGAGTTGAACCAAGCATCTTACGTTTAATGTTGATTCTTCCTTTCATTTTTGTCTTTTGTATTTGCTTTTGAAGCAGTTTCCAGATGATCCCTGACTCTGAGGAGGGGGGATATATCACTGCATTGCTCACTTTATGCTACACTGACAGTGATCATATTTCTAAGTATGTCCTAGATTTTCACTTATAGGTTAATCAGTGATGATCTTCATCAAAGAAAAGATGGTTCTTAAGTGAGGCTTACTTTTGCCACAAGTCAGGCAAAGATTTAAAAAGCTAACTGTGTTCAACTTTTGGAAAAGTCTGTAATTCCATCAACTCATCAGAGTTAACTTCCTGTACTTCCCTATGCAGAGCTTTAATTTAGGCGTCCAAAGGTGCCTGCAGTGAATGTTTTATATAAGTGTATGTGTTAGTACACACATGCCATTTGTGTGGCAGCTCCACTTAGTGTGGCAGCATCAAATTGAGCCAGGTGAGATGGAAAGGACCTTGAACACAGGGAGAGGAGTAGGAGCTAGAAGAGTGCAAAATCATCCCAGTATTTTGGGAGTGTGGGACAGAAGTTGGTCATCTTTATTGGTGAAGATCCCAAGTGATTGCTGATTCTTCTGCTTCACTTCCTTGTGTGTGCTACAGTAATTTCCTGGTTATCCCACTCTTCAAAAGGCTTGCTCTTCCCAGAACAGCACAGGCTTGCAATAAAAAATGTGCTCAATATGGCTTACATAAGAGCAATTTGAGTCTTAGGTTACAGGCCAGAAAACCCCAGTGCAGGGCTTGCATATGTCAGGAATTGTCTATTTCTCTCCTGTCTGAGCTTCCCAGGTTTGTAAGCTGTGAACCTTTGCCTCAGCAAACTGATGTTAGTCACTGAGTACCTTCCTTGGGCTCCCCACAATGAGGTCCTCTGGCCTTGCAGCAGGCATATCTAGAGCACATGGATGTGATTGGGCACTGTAGAAAATGGGATGATGACACCTGGGTGCTTTAGAGGATAAAGAAGGGGTCCTGGTGGCCTCTCCATACCCATGAGCTCAAGGGTGACATTCACCGCAGAGAATGCCAGAACTTGTGGTTTGTCTCTCTGCTACACCTCAGAAGAAAAGAGCACAAACTATGGACACCCTCCAGCCCCTTTTGTTGTAACTTCTCCCTCCTGCAAGTGTGTAAAGAGAGCAGGCAGGAATAATGGAGAGCAGGGATGAGGACAGCTCCTTGAGAAGAGAGGAGTTTGGTTTCTCATCATGGGTGTGCTATGTCATTAGGAGAAGGTGCAAGGAGCCTTACCCTGATTGGATTGGAGCTGTCAGGGGGCTTTAGAGGGACACATTTACTGTCTGTATTCAGGTTCTTCTCTCCTGGTGGGGCCAGTACCAGGGGGTGAGGAATAGCTGTGCCTCTTTCTACTCTCCACATTTTCCATTCCAGATATTTATTTGTAGCCCTTCCATCACTCATTTCTTCTCATTTCCTTCAATTTAAGGCACATGGAGCATGATAGATTCAAGCAGCTCTGACTGTTCACAGCTCAGCAGCTTTCCTACTTACTGCGACAGGCATGAGGAATGACCACCTCCTGAATTCAATACCAAGAGGCCTGAAAAGTAGCAGGAGTTTAACAGGCTGTTTAGGATGTTATCAAAGAGCCCACTCAGCCTTCAGAAGTTCTTTTACGCTGGTAGATCAAATCTCCCCGAGTTCCCCCCTTTGCCACCCCAACCCTGGTTTGCCATTTCAGAAGACAGCGAGAGTTTCATTAGCATGGTACAGATGTCTGTGCTGGCTAAATCAGAGTCTCTGAGATTCCAGCCATGATTGAACCCTACAGGGAGCAAACAGGGAGCAGACCAAGGTATATTCTAACACAGAATGTGCTGCCTGAAGTGGATCTGGGGTCTAGCAATAACCCCTTTGATAATGTGCAGCAAGAAATCACACCACTTCTCTTGTCCCTAATTAAGAGTGTCAGAGTGACTTGGCTTTTGATTGCAGTGAATTCTGATCATCTGAGGGAGGAGAAAGAGAACTCTGAGACACAATGATAAAACCCATTCAGCCACCCACTCAGCAAATCACAAAAGTTTTTTTTACTTTAAATTTCATATGAGCTCCACAGGGAGACAGATTTTCAGTGCCCAGAGCTACCTGACATTTTAATAATATCTGATCATTATATGGAGCCTTTCATCCCAAAGCATTTTCCCCGAGTATTTATACTGCACATGTATACAGGAGTCATCCTGTCATTTCTAGTGAGGAATAACATTCAGCCTTATACATATGCAGCTGTGGGCTTAGCCCACACAGTGTGCAAGGAGATTGGCTTGTCAGAGCACTCAGCCTCCCCCACAACCACCTGAAGGATGATGGGCCACCTCTGCTGCAGCCACAAGCCTGCTACTGCAGTCCTGGGGGTTGTGCACCACACTCACACGCCTTCCAACCGGCTTTCAAGGAATAGACAGGGAAAAAAGTGAGAAGTGAGAAAGGAACTTCAATATTCCCAAGAGCCACTCTTCATGGAATGGTTTTGAAAGGATCATCTAGTCCCAATCCCCTGCCATGGGCAGAGACAGCTTTCACTAGACTAGATTGCTCAAATCTCCATCTAGCCTGGCCTGGAACACTTCCACAACTTCTCTGGGCAACCTATGCCAGTGTCTCACCACCCTCACAGTAAAGAATTTCCTACTTGAATCTGATCTAAACCTGCCCTGTCAGTGTAAAGCCATTTTTACTTGTCCTGTTCCAACATGGCCTTGTAAAAAGTCCCTCTCCAGCTCCCTTGCAGCCCCCTTTAGGTGTGTGAAGATACTCTAAGATCTCTCTGAAGATACTCTAAGGTCTCTCCTTAGAACCTTCTCTTCTCCAGGCTGAACAACCCCAACTGTCCTGTCCTCACAGGAGAGTTGCTCCAGCCCTTTTATCATCTTCATGACCTTCCTCTGACATTGCTCCAACAGGTCCCTGTCCTTCCTACATTAGGAGCCCAGAGCTGGATGCAGCACTGCAGGTGGGGTCTCACCAGAGCAAAGGAGAGGGGCAGAATCCCCTCCCTCACCCTTCTTTTGATGCAGCCCAGGACAGAATTGGTTTCCTGGGCTGCAGGCTCACATTGCTGGGTCATGTATTATCTTCTCATCAAACAGTATTCCCAAGTCACTCTATGGAACTTTAGAAAGAGTTTGTCATCCTGATCAAGATCCACTCCAAAGGAATAAGAACTCCAATGTGCTTAGGTACTTTTTCCATTTTCAGATGTGGAGATTCCTAAAGTTAATATCTTTCAAATACAAAACCATGAAGAAAATCATTCACTCTCGTAAGACATTTAAGGTTGGTTTTCCCTGACTATTACTTGTTTTTATTTCAACAAAGTCATTTTCAAAACTTCAACAAGTCTCAGAAGGGAAACAAACTGCCTTTCTCTCTCTCTCTCTCTCTTTTTAACTTTTCTTTTGAAATTGCATAATTCTAGAGGATATTGGAAGAGCGATATTTGTGCTAAAGACCATTTCAAAGGGTTTTCACAAATTCTCAATCTCAAGTAAACTTCAAGAATGAAGTACCTCCTCCTCATTGACTTCAGCAGAGCTGGTGGGCAAGTGATGCTTTTATTCAGCCAGCCATTGGTTTGCTGCAGTTCCCTAAAACAAAGTGTGCAAAATGACAATTACCTTTTATCTTGCAAAACAACCACCTTCACATCACATAAAACATCTGTGTTAAGTCATCAGGAACCTACACATAAATCCAGCTTTAGAAAATTAAGCAACCTGATCATACTTTTGAAAATGAGCATGAAGTAACTTTCCTATTAGTCATCCATATTTTGCATATGTACATTCCCATAAAATAAATGGGCTCAAATACAATGAAAAAATATAAAGAGATAATTTCAATGAGAAAAGCATTTTCAGATTATTGCTAGTTGCCTAAAACTCAGCAGGTGAAAGTTACAATAGTAAAAGCTTTATAATGAAAAAGCTGAAAGCATCTCTCTGGCAAATGGATCAGAAAAATAGGATGTCAAGAGCACCATAATACAATTAATCTTCACTCCTGAAAATGCTTCTATTATGTGGGATAAATCAGATAAACAAACCTTAGATCCATCCATTTGAAGTTTTTCATTCACAAGATCTTACATTCACAGGTCTAATTTGTCTACATTGCTGTTCCTATAATTTTAATGCCAGATAACTTTTCAAGTTTTCAACTGTTTATTTGTTAATACCAGCACACTCTTAAATTTACATTAACAGTAAATACTATATTAGCGTATTTGAAAAGTAAATTTCTATATGAGTGTCCTGTAAAAGTAATTGCAATGTGGTGTTTCTGACAAAACCAAGGCTGGCTTCTTACATAGAACAAAATAAGTTACCAAGTTCAGGCTTGATATAAATAAAATGATGAAACCTGGTGTCTATAATTTCTAATGATAGACCAGTCATATTCACCAGCAGTGCAGCATATGGCACGTGTGTCCTTCTGCATCACTTGGTAGGTAGTAGAAGGAAAAAAATCTTGTAAGACCCTGGAAAAAAACACTGAAAAGCAAAGGGGTTTTTTTATGAATTTTTGACCTGGTGCTAACTCTAACAGTGGCACTAAGTACTTGTGAGAGCTCTGGTTTTAGGCAGTTGGTTGGATGCCTCATTCCTTGCCTCATTCTTTTCATATGTGATGCACCACTGCAAAGTTTACTGAGTTTTTTTAAACTGAGTTATCCCAGTACAAATAGAAAAGGCCAAGAAACCTTTCTGCATATAGAGAGTGTGTCACAAGGCCATTTAACTTAGTGCTAGGCACTTTTCTAAAACCAATTCTTAGGCTGTGAGGAGCCAGGACCATGTAAAATATGAGCTTTCTAGGAAGTAGTTAATTCACCAGCACAAGATAATTCATTTGAAGCAACAAAAGAATGATATTAATCAAAATTGCAAGCAATTTTCTAGTCAGAGTATTTTTAGAGGAGTAGTCATCAGAGAGTCAGAAACAGTCACTGAAGAGGACAGACTGAGAGAAGAGCTATGTAAAACTCACGGTATTTTTTAAAGTTAGGACAGTTTTAAGTTACTTTCAGAGTTCAGACACTCACCAAATTGTCACACATCACATCACACAGCACAGTGTGCAGCTGATGAAGGGGAAAAAGTTCCATTAAAGAAAGAATTAAAGACATTTAGCCCAAACCAAGCGTTACTGGTTTTGCGAGATGCTGAATCCTTGCAGCCTGATAGAGGCAAGGTGGTCATAGCTCCATGGAATGAACCTGCAGCTACACAGAGCACACATTCCTCACAGGCATGTGGAAGAACACACATCTACAACACCTGCACCACATGGGTCCATCTATATACATGTGGCCAGCCCCACAGATCAGCACAAACTCAGCGTCATAAATATGAACAGCACTGAGGTACACAAACAGGTAAAGGTCCATTAGGGGGAAATACATCTGCAGGCTTACAAATATATACAATGTGAATCCCTCCAGAAACTGGACTTTGACACTCAGGCTGTCCCATAACTGGCTCCTACACACACACACACACACACACACGCACACACACACACACGCACGCACACGCACACAAACACACACACAAAGTGTGTTTAGCCATTCCCCAGACTCCATGGTGTCCCCAGTTGGTGGCTTGGATGGCCAGGTCTCTCTAACTGCAGCACTCCAGGCTGCAGTGGCTCTCTGATTGCTGATCCCAGCTGCTCTGCTCAGATGCCCTCATGGGCCCCCATGCACACATAACAGAGTCCCTGACCCAGGAAAAGAGACATTAGTTTAGTAGGTTTTCACACGCAGATCAGGGCCTGACATGGCCAGACAAGTGTACTGACCAGCAACATGGTTACATGCAACCACTCCCTTTTATCCCCTCCCAAACTGCCATAATCCCTTCTTTTCCTGCTACTTCTTCCCCTGCTGAGGACCTCAGCTAGGTTTTGTAAAACCCCATAACCCCATAATTTTGTACAATATCCTATAACAAGCCCCAAATTCCTACAGGCAATGCTCCCTCAGTCTGTAGGATGTTTCAGAGAGGTGGACTGATGTCATGTTCAGCCCCTGGGGCTGATCCTTTCCTGTGACACCCCTGGGAGGAGCTGGGTCAGGGGGCTCTGCTTTCTCTGATTAGGTTATCACATTTTCCCCGTCTGTAATGGTGGCTCTGCACTCCTCTGTGCTTGTGGAAACAAGGCTCGAATCACAAGTATCACAACGATGGAGCAAGTGATTGTGGTTGGAAAAACCCTTCTGCAGGGGACAGAGGCACCCTCTGTTGATAAGGGTGCAGGACTGGGATGCTGCAGAGAAACTGCTGAGCCATTGGATTGCTGCCTTTCTGTGGCACATCCATGTGCCGTGTCACTGCAGCTGATCCTGCTCGGAGCAGAAGGCTGGACTAGAGATCTCCCAAGGTCATCTGCCTGATTTTGTGATGCTGTGATCATCTGAGTCACAATCACTGCCTGTGACTGTACTCATACATTGCCACATTTGCAAGGAAATTTGATTTAAGTTAAATTTAAATCAGCTCTTTCACTGTAGCTTAGTTCAACTTGGATTGAATAATTTTGAATTCACCATGGATAAGAACATAGACAAGGACAGTAGCCCATTCTCAACTGACAACCATGCTAAGCTGTCAGGAGTTGTCCTGTACCTCAACCTTGCATGTCCCCATAAATTTAAGATGCCTGACTTGATGTGCATTGAAAGTATTGCAAGGCTTCCATTCACTTGATTGGTTATTGAATTATGCTCCACTCAGGTTAAAACTGCAAGATTAAATTTTCAGATGTAGTTCTGAAGTACATTTAAAGAAACCCATCTATACCAGACTACAGGAGGTTCACAGATAAATGCAAGTAAATTAAATATATACAATTCTTCATGCTGCAGACCAGTTTTTACCCAAGTTTGCAGTCAAACCTGCCTCGTCCTCAATAAGTAATTTGGGCAAACCCACCTGAAGTCCCAGCCCAGTTCTGTGTGCTCAGAGCAGGCACACATATATATGCCTTTCAATACCTTACAGGCTGTGGATTTGGTATCTTGTGTACGTGGCTCTTTCTTCTGTCAGGATTTTAAAATTACCTTTTATTTCCAAGCTTACAGCATCACTCTGGCCTGCTGTTAATAGCCTGCAAGATTTTTGCCTATGTTTCAGATATATAGTTTTTTTCTCCTCCTACTCATTTTCTCTCATAAATCCCCTGACTGATGAGAAAGTGTTGTGTATCCCTTACATCTAACAACATTCATCAGTTGCTCTGTTTTTCCTGCTGTGACAAACATCAAGTCTTTCCTTTTTCTGCCACTGTTTTAATGCCACAGACAATTGGCTTTGTACGTATAATAAAAATACAAACCTTTCCAGAGGCTGGTAGGTTTATGGGATTTTTACTGGGCCTGTCAGAAGACACAATATTATTTTTAATCCCTCACCTCACAACACAATTCTTCAGAATTCTATAAACTACAACAAAGAAAATGAGATCTTTGAAGACAGTATGCAAGCAGTGATCATTCCCCCTAGATTCAAAGATAATTATCAAATACTTGGATTACCCAGAGAGTGGAGGGAATATTTCATCTCTTTGAATATCTTTGCATCCTGGCCACATGTCAGGTATCTTCAGTGTCACATTCATTAAATCCTATATTCTGCCTTTCAAAGGAGAGTCCTGGACAACAGGTGGTATAGAACTGCACTGTGGCCAGAGGGGTTTCCAGGTGGGGCAGCTACTGTGCAAGCCCTGCTCAACTCTTGCTCCGTGGTTATGGAGAATATCAATTCCTCAGTCCCCCTATTTTTAGGGATGCTGGCTAGCATGTATTTTCAGGCAAAATATTTTATATTGTCTGCCTTTTTAGCACTAGTTTATGACTGACCTGAAGAGGATTAATGCTGTCTAGATTGAGAACTTTTTATTTAATATCTTACTTTTCCATAGGGGAAAAAAGAAACCAATAAAGGAGAGAAAGACACAAGTCATCCAGCCTAAATATCAGGAGTTTTCTGATCTGCTAGAGCCCTGGAGTGCAGAGCTAGCCTTTTTTTCTTATAGGGTCTCTGACTATCTTGTGTGGAATTTTACCACCTCTCTTCTACTCTTCAGGAGCTCTGTGTCTTTCTCTGGCAAGTGCACTTTTCTTAAGAGTCACTCTCTCATTTGCTGTGTGTCCAGTGTTAGACACAGCTTCTCCCTGGACCGTGAGACCAGGCAACTTTTGGAGCAATATATTTACCCGTGCCTCTTCCAAAAGAAGCCAAGGTACTTGAGTGAATGATGAAAAGCAAACTTCTCTCCCGCCTTACAGCCAGGCAGTGCAAAACTGCTATGTATGACTCTCCACAGCTATCAGCTCTGTGTCAATGGTGGTGTCAGAGATCTGCTTGTGGAAATTAATAGTCCATGGGATAAAATTGTCATTTCATCTAGCAAGTTCTCCTGAAAGTTTTCCAGAAAGACTTTCTGTCTGTTTCTCCCTCCCTGGTTCAAATGCAGGGAGCTCTGAATGAAAATGTTGGGATATTCTACAGAATCATAGGGATTTCAATCCCATGAGGCAAATTCAAGTCTTTTCATCATCTGCTGATGGATTAAAGTGTCATTTGCAAGAAAAAGCTCCAAGCTGGCAATGGTGAGAGCATCACACAGAGTGGTTGCATTCATACTGAGCAGCTCTGGAGCTGTCGTCATCAAATTGGTCCCCTTTGTTTTCCAATGCCTGACACAATTTGTGAATAATAAATAGGACCAGGTCCCTAATGATCTCCAGGTGTGATTTAACCTGGATTAAGCTTTTCACACACAGTGTTTAGTTCTTGCAAGGTCATTTCATTTCTAATAAGTACCAGTTTGCACATGCTCAGCTGCGTTCTTGTCCTTTAATGCAGTAACTGACAGATGGTAGCAAAATATTCCTTTTGTAATGAAACCTGCTGAAGGAGACTGCTTAGGGCCTCAGAAAATATAATTTGCCAAATAAAGAATGGTCTCCAGGAAAGAAAGGAAATACTGTAATGCAGTATATATTAAATCATTTTCCTCAGGCATCTGGTGATCAGTAGCTTTTTCTCACATCAGAGAGGTGACCTGACTGGTTTTTTTTCCAATTATTTATTGCCTCATTCACCTTTGTACTTTTAAAAGTCTTGTTTCTGAGGGTTGACATAAGTAGTGCCTCTAAAAACGTGTAAATTAACTGCATGAAGATTTATGGTAAAGGTTTCATAGGTACCAGATTTGTATCTGCAGTATGCTGTCAGATTCTTAAGGTTTTCACTTATGCTATAATTAACCCAGTTTCTGGGTGAATTTCACACCCATTTTTTAGACCCAATTATGCCATTTCTCTTAAACCACTATTAATTCCTAGCAGCATTGCTACTGAATTCTGATTTACTTTATGTGACTATGCACACCCTGTATTTTCTCATGGCCTGTGCAAACTTCTTTTGCCAGCTGAATACATCAGAGTGATCTAATTTATTATCTTCTGTGAGGCAGGTAGCATTGAATGGCAGAAACCTCTCATTTTAAAGCCTCCAAGAACCTGCAACTTTCTTCTAAAGCCAGTTGTTTGCTGGGTATCTATCTTTGCCACTCATTTCCTCAGGCTTCCCCATAAAAAAAGTTTTACCCTTTTATCCTCTGTTCCAGCATACAGCTAAGGAAGACTTGATGTGACTTCCTTTAGCATCCATTTACACTGTCCTGTATAAATCATACAAAACGTTCTGCACAGACTGAAATCTAGGCATTAAATGAGAATCCATCTGTTCCTTACTCCCAATGGGATTATAGTTTCTTTCTCTGCATCGCTGCTTGACAAAACTTCTAATCCCACCTGAAACTGCGAGCGTGCTGTGTTTGAGGCCTGTTACATCAAATACACATCTCTCTGCTCCCACCTTCCCCCCTCAGGAATTGCTATTTTTAGACTGCTTTTCCATCTCTGATGAAATCTAAGTTGCATCTTAACCTATACAAGTTCTGGTGGTATCTGCTGCTCTGCTTTTCTGCTGCAGTATCACAAAATCTGTCATCCAGCTCTGTTCTGATCTGTAACCCCCTTGTCGTTACTGCCCTCTTGGAGAAAGTCGTGTAAACACCTTTTGTTTCAGTTTCTTGACGGGGTTTCCTTTCACTGCTTTTGGATGTCATGGCCAGCAGGAGATCAGCATTTGATTTGCCTTTGGCTCTGTCAGGAGGGGAATCAACAGTGCTGGAAAATTTAAAGCATGCTGCTGCTGCTACAGTGTGCCTCGTGCATTACAACACTACAGGAGTGTTAATGCCAAGGTGGTGGAGCTGCCAGAGCACCCAGGAGCACCCTCGTTTTCAGAGAGGATCACTGCCAACTCTTGAACTGCAGACTCCCAAACTAAAATTACACAACTGAAAAGTTATTTGATCTCTACTAACTAAAAAGCCAGCAAAGGCTGACATGTGCATGACTCCACATGGACCTGTGGCCAGGAGAAACACCTCAGCTGCCCATTACAACTGCGACAAAGCCCAGATCACCCAATGGCCCTCACGCCTCCTTTGGTGCAGGCCAGGGCCTGTCAGAGCCCCTTGTTTCTGGGGCTGGGGATGCACATGTGTGTGTATGTCGCTTGTGTGCACACAGAGTTCCTTGGCTGACACATGGCAGCTTGTTCTTCCTTGTGACACGAAGGAGCACTGGTAGCCACGGTTCATGTGAGCCACCAGGCAGCTGCCCCTTGGAGCAGGCCTATGAAGAGCACACACTACGTCACTGAGCACAGCCTACATCATTTTGGCTCATGCTGTTTGTAGTTTCTTTTTCTTTTTCAATTAAAAATGGGGAAGTGTGTGACTCTTTTTACCAATCTCACAGACTGTGAAGCCTTTAGTCATCCATAAAGAGGCACATCTGACATACTTTGGAGTTTATGCCTTTTTTTAGCACGGATTATTCACACCTTCAGAAATGCCTCCAAGCAATCCAAGCCCAGTGTCCCTCTTCTATTGCCAAAAATCCTTGCCAAAAGTTTTGGAGCAAGGCATCACACCAAGGGTATGTCCTAAATGAGCCACATCATTATACCAAATAGTACATATTTCCTTGCATTTAAGGCTGCCCAGACCCACACAACCTTCAGCAACTTATCTTGACTCCCTCAAACAGAACAAGAGCACATTCCTTCACAGTCCCACCTCACAGCACCATGTCTCCAGCACCATGATCTCTGCCTCCAAGGTTTTGCATGGACCTGCTGAACATTCCCCACAGCAGATGCAGCAGGGTGAGTCACGGCCTCACCGAGGAACAAGGAAGCAACATGGTTGCTCCATGGAAACAGCCCATGGATATGCTTGAATATCATGCAATACACTCTGAGGTCACTTGCGTGCCTTGGAAATAATTTATTTCCTTCATCTGTGCCCAGTCACACAACTGCCTGGCTACTTCTGATGGAGCATCTGCTATGTGATCTCTCAGATGAAATTTAGGTGGTTCAGGACACCTGATTCCAGAAAAAAAAAGAGCTCCAAGTGGGAGCCTTGACTTGTTTGCCCTTCAGGTTGGTGCTCTTTCAGTCCTTAAAATAAGATGGCTTTATGCAAACCCCCTGTTAGGAGCGGTCTTCCTGAAATGAGGGTGCTGACCCCCAAAACATGCCTGAGAGTTGTTTGGGATGGGCCAATGCCATGCCAGATGCCAGGCACTGGTTGAAGAGTGTAACAGGGCAGAGGGTTGTGCTCTAGTAGCTAGAAGTGTTGTTAGTGACTGCTGAATTTACTCTTATGGCTGTAGCTGAATGTCTCCATCCATGTTCCCTGGAGGCGGTCTTGGTTTACAGATTTAATAGCTACAAAATGTGAATTTTCTGACCATTCCCACACTTTATGGCACAATCTCTCCAGCTGTTATAATGAAGAAGCACTAGCAACAAAGTTATTTCTTACTCCTCAAGCAAAATTTCTCTTCTTGGCAGCACTTGGCATAAAGGTAGTTCAAAATGTGTCTTAATAATCTACAAACAAATCAATTATTTATAATTGTCTTGTCTTTAGATGTGAATTAAAGTAATGATTTTTTTTATATAGTTAAAAGGAAGCAGACAAGTTTAATTGAGATAAATGAAATCTACATGACCACCTGTTTGTTTTTTAAACTTTATAGGAAATCAATGTATTGACAGTAGCATTGGTCAACCAGGACAGAGAAAAAAACTCAGAGAAACGAAGCCCAGGTCTAAAATCAGAGAAAGAGGCACTATTAATAGGTAAGATAACCCCAAACAAGATTTTTGAGAACAAAATGCCCTCTAACAGGTTTCTGTTTTGCATATATGTTTCCACACATCTTTGTGCTAAGTAAAAAAGAAAAAAATAATAGAATTTTTTTAATCTGGGTTCATAATGGCTTTTAGTAAGAAAAAATCCTAAAATACAACTGAACTTTGCCATTCTGAAAATTTCTGCAGTTTAATGAAAGGATTTCAGGTATGAAGAAAATTGCAGAATCTAAAGTCATCATATATTCATGCTGCATTTAAACTTGCAGCATGAATGTATGATGACTTTATTTACATCAAGATTTAGCAGGCCAGAGTTGTATAGCTTGTTATATGTTTATTAGAAAAAGTGGTGAAGGAGAAGGGGATGGAAATAATATTAGTAAATTATTAAGCAAAAAATATATCTACTACATGTATTAAGCAAGCCAGATTTATGCCTTTGACATTAGGTGAGGGAATTAGCAATATGAATATTTATAAAGAATACCACAAGGACTGTCATACCCTTTACCTAGAATAAAATTTTTAAAATAAACTCTTAAATAGTGCCTAAAGCTTATAGGCAGTGGGCCAGCTAAGTGGCATTTAGCCACACAGAACTGGCTGTACCCATGCCAACCTTGGAGGGAACATGCCCCGTGTTTAGACCCACACATATTTTGCATTTGGTTTCAGTGGAGTAGGTTTTCAGGGAGCATGAAGGCCCACAGCTCCAAAGCATACCCTGTGGCATGGCAACAGAATTGTTGAGCTGAAAGAACAGGTTTAATTTCTTTGGTTTGGTCTTTTCACAAATCAGTGGTATCCTGATAAATGGTAGTTCCAAGACTGCCTTAGTTTGTTTAATTGCAACTCATTTTCATCACCTAGGCACCAAGAAGATTGCTGGCCTACTGCTGAGGCACAGATTCAGCAGTTCAAAAGTTCAATTCAGACCAAAGAGGTCATTTAAAAGTGAAGAATGTATCTAAACATTTAAAGTGCTTAGTACACAAACTCCATGTGATTGGTGAGATGCAAACAGTGGAATATACAGAAATGTATGACTTGATTGAATTCTTCTTTTTATAATTAAATCCAGAAGTTTTAATTGCAGGGGCAGTACTTGATCTTCTCGAAGTTCAGTCTGTGAGAAAGACTGCAAGAATGGGATTTAAAAAACGGAATAGCAAACTTTTTTTCTAGGTCACTCAATATCTGACTGTAACGAATGGTGGCAGTGTCCCAAAGTGGGTCCTGAACACCTGCTGTTCAGTGGCACACTCAGATAAACAGAATAACCTCAGTTAAGATATTACTGGTCATAATACCCCACAACTGACTCACTGTTACAGTCCAAAGATTAAAGATTCCTCAAGATGGATTTCATGTTCTCTCTTCCTCTGAGGCATGATCAGATATGGCAAGGGAATATTGGGCCTTGCCTCCATCCATTCACCAAGTTTTTCTGTATTTTAAAAAATGCAGTGTTGTCTTCGAGGAAAAGAGCATAAAAGAAAAGAAAAAAAATATCATGGAACTCCAGTCAATAATTACAAAATATTGACAAATTACTTATTATTTACATTATATGAAAGAGCTGGCTTTGAATGTCCTGAATTCAAAAGCCTCAGGAACCACATAACCGATGCAATGATGCTGGTAAAATGTGATTTGAGTACAAATTAGATTTCCAGTCATCTCACCCAAGTGTGATGGTCTTGACTTCTGCTTCTAGAGCTCTTGTGTGGTTACCTGTAGTCACCCACAGCACAAAGAAGGTCACTGCTGCTAGAACATGCCATAGTAAAACATTTATTATATGCCACTTCAGATGCAGGACCAGAAGTCTGTAAATGCTGTTTGAAAAGTGGAGGAGGAAAAAAGGTGTGCTTTGCAAAGCCAGTCTAAAATGTGTTAAATATTGCTTATCAGTTTCAACCACGGCCAGTACTTAGGGAAAAACTAAATCCAAGATTATCCAAATTCATTCAGCATCAAGAAAGCAGTATGGCCTGCAGTACACAAGATACAGTGACCCATTTTTGTCATTTGTAAGCATTTTTAATCCTGGTGTTTGTGATTTAAGTATAAGAAACTTCCCCTAGGGTGGTTCAGTTAAGAAGCCCATCCAAAGAGAGTTGAAAATATTTGTTCTGATTCTTACAGTTCAGCTCTCCCCAAACAGCCAGTAACACACATGCCATTTTGTATTTTCACTGTTTGCTTAGAAGAAGAGAAATTGGGTAGTGCTTTTAATAGCAATACTGATGCCCCAAATCTTGTTTTCTCTGGTCATCATTATTAATACTGTCACTTGATTTTCACTGCAAAAAAGACCTCTAGACTTAGATCCTGACTCCTTCTAAGCCACTTTTAATTCCCATACCTTTTATAATCATCTTGAAACAACAATGAAGATAGACAGAACATGCTCTCTCTTAAGAAAAAGTAAATAAGCAAATGTGTCATAAAGCATTTGTGTTTTCTTCAGCAGCATTTAGGCGTAATACGGATTAAGTACTTTTCATAACCAGCATCTGCATAATTACTAGAAAAATTTGAGGGAGTGAGGGTTCTGACACAATTGTATGAAACGTTTTCACAACAGAGAATCCAGTGAACGGGAAAAAAACAATAATTTTACCATTACGATATCCACAATTTTATATTGGTTAAATCAAGCATAAAATTAGTAGTTGAAATGCTCCCAGCAAGGCTTTGTTTAGAAATTCCTTTATTCATCAGTATATTATCTTGGTCACTTACTTGCTAACTGCTGTCATTCCTGAAGATGAGCTATTGTATTTAGCACATTACTATGACTGTATTAAAAATGTGCTGGTTTGTTATGTTTATTGGGTTGTGCAAGGAAAATAAGAGTCATAATTCATGCTGAAAAACCTCAGAACAGACTCTTCAGAATTATTTTGCCTTTTTTAATGATACAGTGTCTGAAGTAATTTTAACACTTTGTGTCTGTTTGTTTTTGATACAGGTATCATATCCACATTTCTTCACGTCCACCCTTTTGGAGCCAATATAGAGTATCTTTGGTCTTATATGCAGCAGCTG
>WBNQ01052257.1:33431-43601 GCA_013401375.1 Spizella passerina | reverse complement strand
CTGAGGCAGAATTTGCAGTTTTGTTTTAAAAGTCTCAGCCAAACATCTGAGAAGCTCCAACATAAGCAATTTTACATTTGCAACTATTTACATCTGATGTTTTCCCTTCCTTGGGCCAGTGTCAATTAAAATTTTATCTTTGTTTGATTTTTAAAAGACCATATGAATTAGATCTGATTCTGTGAAATATCATTAAGCTCATAGACTACTGTCATCTTGCATATTTGTTATGATATTTCTGTCAGGTGTGCAGCATCGTCATTCACATGCAGCAGGGATGGAGCAGATGGGTTCTGTGAAGCTTCATTGTCCTCTGGAATAGCAAAGGCAAGGAAAAGGGAAGTAAAATTTTCCTGTAATTGCGGTATCCTCCCATCCCTGGTGCTCCTTCAGAGCTAGCTACACTGAGTACCTAGGGCAGGCAGGTCTTCCCAATTGAGGCAGAGCACTCTATGCTGGTCCTCCAGACCACACTCATGCTCCCTCAGAAGTCAAAAAATGCCAACGTCAACCCAAGCTGCAAAAGTGCCGAGCACAGGTTTCTCTCACACACGCAGACCAGAACCTGCAGGAGCCTTCAACTCCTGAGCTGAGTGAGCTCAGCCTTGAATCTCAAAGATAACCTGCCATATTAGCAGACAGCACAGGTCATGAGTTTATGCCTGCTGAAACCCACCAGCACATCTGTTCTTTGCCCAGTTCCAGAGCTCAGCCCAAAGCTTTAGGAGACCTCTGAGCTCTGAAACACCAGCAGGAGCCACAAGCCACCCTCTGTACAGTTTAATATCATCCTTCACACAAAGATCTTAAACCAATTTGCTGGCATTAATTAAATCTCATAAACTCCTGTGGGAGTTAAATAGAGGTCGTTATACACACTTTATACCAGAGCTTACCTTAAGAGTTTTTTAAGTGCCTGTTCCTGCTGACCTATGCAAGAGCTGCAGTCAGAGTGAATATGCTGACATGCTGAAATGCTGCTTCGTGCAGGTAAGCCTCAGTTTAGTTTTCCACTAAACAACATATGGGAAAACATGCACTTAACTATGCCCAGTGTGATTTAAATATGTTGCATACTCAAGGGCATACATGAAATAAGACATGTCAACCAGACTGTTTCAGGCTTTGTAAAACAGCCAATACACTGGCAAGTAAAGGTAGTCTCTGGACAAAATTATAGCATTCATTTTCAATATCATGAGAACTGATTGATTCTGGTTTAGATTTTAGACACTGAGCAATGTTGGACTTTTTTTTAGCCTTTTAACTGACGGTTATGTGAAAGGTACTTTGGTTTTCCCATTAGATCCCTTTAAAGCAGGCCATACGCAGTCAGTTGAGCTGATGGTGTGCATTTTTATGGAGTTTATATAAGTTTAACCCCTGGATTAATATGCTTCTCTTCAGAGATTGGGCTGTTGGAGTCCTTTACTTATTCCTCTAAAACAGAGGTGATATTTTTGGCTTTGCTGCAAGACAATCTGTCTACATTACTGAGCCTCCCATCCAGTCATGAAATGAAATGTTTTCTTTTTTCCTTGAACACCACAAGAGTTACTGATGTTTCAATTCTGACTACGGTGAAACTCATAATTTTGTCACTGGCTTTACTAGGATCAGGACTTTCCCCAGACCAAAGGTCTTCCACTGACAGTCAGTGGACCCTTGGGCATAAATGGACCACTTCTAAGTCAGCATACGAGAAGCTGATCTGTCATGCATAGTTTTTAATTCTCTCTGTGGACAACCTTGAAAACCATTACAGACCCATATTCTGAAAAACATTGAAAGCCATTTCCCTTGGCCACCGAGAAAGATAAGTTCAATAAAAAACTGAAGTCATGTCAGCACTGCTCAATTTGGTTCTTTATTGAGGTCTCTTGACAACAATAAAGGCCTGTTTCATATATTCATGTCCAAACTGTGGGTGTCCCAACTTGATGGACACTTTGCCTCTATGTTTAACAGCACATATGTCACTTGTGTCTTGAACAGCCCAATCTAGAGGACAGGACTGGACTTCTTAACATCATCCTGGCCCCAATTTCCACTCTGCTTATGTTAAACCTCCAGTTTTCTGCATTTGCCTTCATCTTAAAATGTCACAAGCCCACCACACAGCTGTGGGGGTCCTTATGGATTTTGTCGGCACTCAGATATGCAGGAAACCTCCTGCAATAGAATTAATAAGGTTTGAGAGCAAACTTGCCAACTACCCAGGTTTTGCATGATAAAGACAGTTTTGGGTTATTTTAGGCTTTCAGGAACTTGGCAATACCATAACTGCAGGACTAAGGCAGAAAAGAACCGCATAGAAATCTTAATAGGAGAGAGGAACCCACAGAGCCGTTTGAAAAATGCTCCTGCCACGACAGCTAAGGCCCCAAATACAGCCATCTGCCTCCTTTTTCCCTTTCCCCTTTGCTACACTTCCTCTCCCAGATGTTTCTCATCATCTAAGGTAGCAATTCAGGCATTCATGTAACTGATCCAATGGAGTGTGCTGCATGTGATTGGCATCAAGTCACCAAAGAACAAAGAAATGCAATTAATCCCTGTTTAAATAAAAAACAGATTAGATAAGATTAAACATATTAGCAATGGGCAAACCTCAGACGGTTTGTAGACCAGCACTAGGCTGGAAAATCATTTGGGAATGCCAGCATAACCCAGATCCTATCCTAAGTTTCTGATACCTCCATCCAAGAAAGCTTGAAAGAACAAGGAAAGCTCTCCTGTATGGTACTTTGCACTTCCTGTGCTCCAATATAGTTGGAAAAAAATTCCACTCTCATGGTATGTTGACTTCTGGCACCAACACCTCTGATTGTGGTCAGAACCAGAAAATATTGAGTAAAGTTGCCCACTTTCTATGTAGGGTTTTGTTGAAAGGACTTGTTATAGTTAAACAGATTTCAGGATTGGTTTAGTTGGTTCATCTATTTTGTTTTGGCTGAATTTGTTTCTAGGCCTTATGGCAGAAAAATTACCACTGCCCTTCTATCATGATGTTGCATGTGCCTCCAAATGAGCATTTTGAGCAACTCATCTTCACAAAAATAACTCACATCTGCTGAAAGATGCTTGCTCTGAGATCTAGGTTGGTACTCTGATTTCAACAATGTGTTCATCAGCATCTGGAACAGGAACATTTTGACCAACTCAGAGAAGTATTGCAAATAGTAGTGAAAGACTCTTCCCTAGCAGATTGCAGATTTTGCCTGATTTGCCACCAGGGCTGGGCTTCAGCTCATCTCACTGCAGGATCTCCACCTCTGTTTTTAAAATGATCCTGAAACCTAAGACTTTAAATAACATATCCTAAGATTTCTTATTTCATCAGAACCAATCTTCTTTACCCTTGTTCACAAATTTCAACTATTTCTACATATAAAATAGAATTACAGAATGAACTCTATATCAATCAGAAAAAAAAAATTCATTAAGAAAAATAATTTTAGAAGTCTTTCTAGGATGATAGGACAAATAGATGGACAACTGGACAGATTCTTTGGATACTTCTTTGAGGAACTATATTTAGTGTAATAATTCCCTGAAACAAGTATCTTCTAAATTTTCTTTTACATCCAGTCCAGTGAAAGCAAA
This sequence comes from Spizella passerina, assembly GCA_013401375.1. Lineage (NCBI taxonomy): Eukaryota > Metazoa > Chordata > Aves > Passeriformes > Passerellidae > Spizella > Spizella passerina. The sequence continues at coordinate 39,995 of WBNQ01052257.1, read as the reverse complement.
AAGTAGGGAACACAAACACTGTCACTGAAAAGAAAAAAAAAAATCATTCAATATCAGAATCATGAACTGTATTCAGAATTTTCCATGTAAGAATGGTCAGTCCAGAGAACATATAGAGAACATAAACATTTTATAGTAAAATGACAAGCAGAGACTGTTGGGGATTACAAGCATACACATTCATCACAATGTAGTTGTTTCCCATTTCCATGACTATTTTCACAGTCTTTAGTTTGAAGAAGTGAGATCAGAGACAGCCAGGGCCTCTCCTGTTGGACTGTTCCAGCTAACCTCTGGAAAGCAGCCATTCAGTGCACACCATAATTTGCTCTCAGTCTGAACTGGAGCCTCCATTAAATCAAACATACAGGGCCAGATTCTCAGCCAGTGTAAAGTAAAGTAGCTCCACAGAAGGCAACTTATGGCAGCTAAGGTCTGATGGATGGTGTTAAGTATGCTGGTAAAGCTTCAGCCATCGGGCAAGAATGATTTCTCACCTGTTTCCCAAACATTTATTATTCATGGCTGGATTTCAACTCCCTTCCTCATGGTGACTAGCACCCTCCTTGAGAAGGAGCCTTACTGGGTTCTCAGGTATACATGGAAAATTTAAAAAGGGCTCAACAGGAGGGGAGCAGGATCTTCAGTGCTAAAAAATTAAATGCCTCAGGGGTCTCAAACTCTACCCCTTTTACAAACTAAATAAAAATCCATCTCTCGCCTTAAACCTGCCTTCAGAAACTTTTAAAAATATGGTTTGTCAAACATTTTGGATTATATTTCTAATGAAATGCTAATAAAAATGTGAAACGATAATTTATTTTGTGGTGCTGCACTCAAAGAGTGAGAATACTTAGTAGCTGTGTGTTCAAGATGAATTGCTGGGAAACGCTTTTAAAATCTGTCCTGTCTTTTACCTGTTTAGATTTATACCACCTCAGATGTTAACAGCCCTTAGGTGGCTTCTTAATGCCAAATGTAAATACAAAAACAAGAAGAAAATGTTCCTCGTGCATTCCTACATATCTTTCCTGGCAAAAGGCCACTTCTGTCACTCAGAGCTCAGACTGTTCTTCTTTTAATTTGGCATCAATTCCTTGGCTGCTTTTAATAGTATTATTTGTGTTGGAGGTAAGCCAGACAACACACTTTTCTAACCAATTTGTCCAATAAAATGGATTATTTTGTTAGTTAATCTGTCACTTCTTGAAAAGAGAAATCTTTAATACCATTTGTACAAATATTCTTGGTTTATGTCTTACGCTTTCTTGTTGCCCTGCATCAATACCAAAGCTTCTACAAGAGCTAATTAAGTTTTGATACATTCACAGAAAAATGACTATTCAGACTTGATCAGAATCTTCATTTTGACACCTCTTTTTTTTTTTTCCAGACATTAAAAATAGTGATTTTGTCAACTCTGGGAGGATAACTTTTCTGGTGCTACTCCTACAGTCTTTTGCCTACACAGTACATCAGCTTTTTCTGGGTAAAAATGGAAGAAGGCACAGTAAAATTAACAAAGCAGTATTCCCTTTCCACTACAGAGCAGTGCCATCAGCTCACCCCTCCTTGCCCTCATCAAAGCCTGAGCTGGCTCAATGAAGGCTGGCTCCAGACGAGGCACACGTGGCTGAGCAGCCCATGCATGTGTAAGTTTGGTGAACTGGAACATTAAACAAGACTAAACGTCTGAACACACCCTGCAGATTTTCTTCCCTGAACTGTTTTTCCATCTTTGCACATCTATCAGTTTTCTGAGGTTTAAGAGCTCACGTCTGAGACTGTGATTGCTCTGTCTAAAGATGCTAAAAATGGCCATTGTGTTCAACAGTGTTCTGCAGATGGCCTGGCAGATGAGCAGATGCACAGGCTGGGGTACCACCTTCTCTTAAAGAGGAGCTGGAGAACACAGAGCAGAGAACAAAACCTGCAAATCTTCATAACCGCGTCTGATTAAAATAGTCATACACAAAAATCAGATCAGTGAAATATGTTATATTTTAAGAAAAATCCTGAAAGGATAAAAAAAATGGAAAAAAAATTCCACACATTACCTAAGAATTCATTGTTTCCTGTGCAGGACTGCAAATAAACAGACGGATATTGTGTGAAAAACATTGCATGTTCACTGACAGTCTGGTTTTACCTTTAATACAGCTTAAATCAGAAGCAGAGTAAGCAGGACTGCAAGGAGGCGTTGAACATAAACTGGACCTCCAGCAAGGCAGGCATAAGTACCTGCTGCCTCCTTCCCATATGGATCCAGGTAGTTAAATGCCTGTCTGCAGTCTCTTTGGGTCTGGAATATCTTCTGAGAGGAAAGTAGGCACCTTGATTGAGCCCATGTTAATTAATTGTATTTTCTTTCACTGTAACCATCTGCACACCAACACACTGGTTTGGCCAGCATTCCCTGCTCTGGGATGAGCCCACAGCCCAGTGTGTGACAGTGTGACAGGGCTCAGCCTGCCTGGCCACTGTCCTTGGGCACACAGAGGAGCTGCCAGCAGCTGCCTGCTGCCCACACATGCCTCTGGGCAGGATGGGAAGGTACCAATGCACAGACCTAATGTGCTTTAACGGTGCCCTCAGCAGCTGTGGCACAGTGACAGCAATGCTAAGCCCTACTCCAGAGCAGCCAAGTCAGCATCGTGCCATGCCCAGCTGATGTTCCCCCAAAAACCTCTCTGCTGGAGAGCTGCTCCTCCTTTGGAACTGCAATGATCCCTCAGAGCAGGCTATTCAACTTGGCCTGATGAATATTTAAACCAAAGGCTATTTGCTGTCATGTTTGGGAATATAAACATTGACAATTTATATCTGACATCTCTTAACTGAGGGAACAGCTTTATATAAACACATGTTTGATGTCTTCTGGTTTCTTTCTCAACCAAACCCTTTAGAAAATGTACATACACTTCATAATGATGTGAGCAACATTTTCCTACTGCTGAGTACTGGAGAAGTGCTTGGCCTAGCATTTATTCCAGCTTGAATCTCTGCATTCAAATTCCCTCTGCACAGCAAGGCTGAAGCCTGGGTTTCATACTTGCTGTTCCTGCTGAAGCATTCCTGCAGTCCAGAGGAGAGGGTTGTTTATGAGCACCAAGTCCCTGCACCTGGCCTCCTGCACTGCCAGCCCCATCCCAGCTCAGCTCTGCAGCCTGACTGGAAGAGATTCTCTGCTCTCTGAATTCCTTGGAAAGCATTCCCTGTTTAACAAAACCCAAATATTTTATTAGAGACGCTCAAATGGAGGCTCTGCACTTTTAAGGCAAAGCATTAACCATTTGTGGCCAAAGAGTGTAATCCTTAGAGCATGCAGCATCATGAGAAGTCCCACAGGGAATGCTCTGTGTTATACATGAGGAAGACCATGCTCCCAGGCTGTGCTATGCATGGCTTTGGTCACCTGTCCGTTTCCAAACAGTCTGGGCTTTGCTTCACCATTCCCCATGAACCTTCTCACTTGAAAACATTCTTACCTGATGACTTGAAACAACAGCTGACAGAGCTTCTTTTAAAGTTGTCAGGGGGGCCTCTGTTTCTGAAAGATATACAGATATATAATAAAAACAAAACCAAAGCAAACAAAAATTCTGTAAGCAATTTATTAGGATTGGAGGCTTAGCTGTTTTCTAACCTGTAAGCAAACTACAGAAGCCATTCCTTTGAAAATCCTTGTGTTTTCTACACAATGTTCTACTTTGTGCACATTTATGTGCTTACACTGCAGACACTTCAAATTCTCCAGAAAGGAAAAAATAGCAGCAAGAAGCAGAGATTTTGGCTGAACCCAAAGTCTTTGCACACACAGATAGGCATTGTGACTAGATTTGTCCAGAAACATTCCAAAGCAAGGACCAAATTTCCAAAATGCCTAGTAGTCAGCTTTAAACATGGAAAAGTAGCTCTCAGGACAAGCCATCTCTATTTATTGGATAGAGCCTGCTGTAGTGGGGGAAGGTAGAAATAAGTAGGCTGAAGAAAGCCCTGCAGCCTGAGTAACCTGCCCAAGAACAAGAGATGCATTCCTTTAAGGATTGGTCCTGGAGCTTGTGTCACTTCACACAAGCTTCAGGTAGAGAAACACACTAGGGAACCATAACACAAAACTCAAATTGCAGCTTGTGGGAGGATTTATCTGTTTTGCTGAGTGGTTTCTATTGGGCTTTGAGGGCCTAAGAGATTGTCTCTGTCCTGAGCCTGTCAACGGGCTTGTGGACAAAGGGCTGCAAACCTCCCCAGGATTACCAGCCTGACAGCAGCCCAGACTATCACTGTCATAAAAAAAAGCTTAGGAGTCACTGCTGGTGGTAACAGACCCACATGAATTTTGAAATTAATCCCTTGGAAAAGAGACAGGTCCTTCCCAATCAGGGAATTCTCAAGGATACAAGAATACAAAGTTTTAGCTGTTTTACGTCTACGCCTGTCACAACAATATCTCAGCACTGGAATGGGATTGACTCTAATTGGTGTACTAACACTTTTTCTCAAGCCTGAAAATCAAAAACTGGTGTTGCATCCCAACAGGCATCAGGTTTGCCACCTTCACCTTGCCAGGTGCTCCCTCAGTTTTGCTGTTTGACCTGCACTGACCAAGACCCCACAGCCAGGCTCCTGGGCACCGCTCCCCACCTCAGCCCTGCTCAGGGGCAGCCATCGTCACTCCATCCAGGACCTGCCCAAAGCCACAGCTGGCTGCACTCTCACAGATCAGCCCAGAGGTGCCCTGGCAGCCTTGCTTTAAGCCCATTTCTCCCCTCTTCCTCCCAGCTGCTTCAGAGATGCTGAAGCCTTAATCCCTCTCCCTCTTGCAGAGCTTTAAACCCTAATGAAGGAAGGATGTCAATCTCTGTGTTTATAAAACCCCTTTGTTTTTTATCAACCCACAGGCCCAGTTCTACACTCCCTGTATTTCTCATGTACCCAAATGAGGGTATGGAACAGCCTGATTGATACAAATCTGATACCTGAGGGAGGAATGTAGTGTGAAAGATACACTTCTGAATATAATTCTCAACAGAAATGTATTCCAATAGAAATCTGCAGAGCTTCTCAGGCAACATTAACTGTACCAAGTAATACCAAGGGTGTACATACCCATACCCAAGGGTGAACACTGCTGGTGTGGGGTTTGTCTTGTATTTAAGGAAAGCCTTAAAAATCACTCCTAAACAGGCAGAGGCTTATACTCATGTAGGCTTAGCTGCAGCAAAGCTATGTCAGACACACAGATTAATCCATCTCACTTCCTGAAGACTGCTGCAGTAAGCCCCAGCATCCTGCCTGCTGCAGTGGTTCCTGCAATCCTTCTGGTGTTTGTATTTAAAAGCACAAAGTGCTGCAAGCAGAACTAAATGGAAATGCTCCAGGTTCTGAGACTTTCTCCAACCTTTGAAACCGCTAAGATAAAGTAAGCTATAATAAATTTTAAAAATAAAATAAAATAAATAAAATAAAATAAATTTTAGGCAAACATTCCACAACTAAGTTCAAGAGAAAATCATACATGGCATGATGTTCCAGCTTGAAGGTCTCTATCCTCACATAATATTAAACATCTTTAGCATTAAGTATTTCTAATTTATTATCATTTGCAAGCATCTGGACAACCTGGCAGCTGTGGCAGGGTTGAGGTTTGAATCACAGGCTAATAAAATCTGCAGTGAAACCTGTAAACCAAGCTCAGGAAGATGGGGGCATTGGCTAGTGTGTGTCACTGACATGTTAGCTTCAGTCTCCTCTGTCCTCAGTGAGGAGGTGCAGGGATGGAGCAGCCCAGGCCTGGCAAGCCACCTTCAAAGGAGCCTCCTCAGAGACCTTCACACAGACATGGATGGAGAGCTGCACAGAGGGAGGTGTCAGCAAGCCACAGCAGAGGAACACAGCTCCTGCTCTCTCTCCAAGGACACACCTCCTTCTGCCTCAGCATCTTGGCTGTCACTTGGCTCTGGAGGGGCCCAGCAGTTTTGCTTCTCTGATGCTGTGCCCTGGCTTCGGCATTTTTGCATTTTGTTGCTCTTCCAGTGAATTCCAAAAAAAACCCCTGAGCTGCATTTGGCAGTCCTGCGCGGGGCAGGTGTTCATAGCAAGAAAATTGTTTTCCAAAGCAAACCAAACTCTAACTTTTGACATGGGATTGCAAGTCTGAGCTAGAAAAGACTGAGCACATTCCTGAACCATCAGTATCATATGTTGCTCTGGCCTAAAACAGTCAGAAGTCCATCCTCTCACTGCATGGGCAACAGAATTTTTATGAAACACCCTGACACCTCTTGATTCCTAAACTGAGGTGTTTTTTGTACTAGCTCCCTCCTGCCAGCAGTCATTAAAATCCTTGCCCAGTCCCTGGATGTCCACAGCACTGCCTGAGTCATTCTGCTCATGTGTTGGCAGCTGTGACAGCTCAGCAGCACTCAGCTGGGAAGAAGCAGCACCTTCAACTTGTCTGTTCACAGGGAAGAAAGTTATTCCCCCCTCCTCTTTCCTAGAAGACTAGAATGGAAAGAAAAATGCAAAAAGAGGAAGAGAAGAGAAGAGAAGAGAAGAGAAGAG
>WBNQ01052257.1:4384-32728 GCA_013401375.1 Spizella passerina | reverse complement strand
GCATTGGATGTTTTCCCCATATTGGCAAAAAGGGACTAACTCGGTTCTATACAGATATGAAAAGTTTTCCATTTTTAACTGGTTTTTAATACTAAAAAAATACTTTCAATTACTTTAGGCTCTTATTCTAAAGCTTGCTGAAGAGGATATTAAAGAACAATTTNGAAGAGAAGAGAAGAGAAGAACCTAAACCTTTAGTGACTTTCCACAAATGTGTCTCAAGAGGCTAATTTTTACCTTCCTTTCAAACCTCTTCTTCCTTCCTGCCTTCCCTGCCTGCCTGTCTTCCTTCACTTAGCTTTCATTCTTTCATTTTTCCACTCTACTTCTCTTCCTTCTATAATTTTTGCCTCCACTGTCTTGTATTGAAAACCAGAGACAAAAAAAATACAAAAGAAAAATACAAATTTACCAAGTTGAAGGAAAGGTGGATGTAAATCCCAAACTGCTTTGTTAGTATTTATGAAAACTGACATTTGAAAAAACAATTAAATGTCTTTATTGTTTTAAAAAATCTGTATCTATTTTATCTATTTTCTAAATCTCTAGAAAATATGCTCTTTTGGTAGAAGATTATTTATTCAAACTCCAGATCTGAGAAGTTTATACAGCATCTCCCTCTTCTTACAAAGGTTTAAAGAAAATAGATCTGGATAAGTCATGACACTAATAAATTGTCTGCAATTTACTTAGGAAAGATTTTTGTTCAGTGGTTTGATAATTTTAAGGACTCTGAGACAAGATTGACCTGATTTGTGGGACAATCAGACAGTTTTGGCCCTGGGCACCAGAGTACTCCTTTCAAGGTGAAAAGCTAATAACACAGCTGGTGCAGTTCACTTTATGTACACAGGGTGAGGGTGGCATTGGATATTTCACCCATATAGGCAAAAAGGGACTAACTCGGTTCTATACAGATATGAAAAGTTTTCCATTTTTAACTGATTTTTAATACTAAAAAAATACTTTCAATTACTTTAGGCTCTTATTCTAAAGCTTGCTGAAGAGGATATTAAAGAACAATTTAAAAAAAGAAACAAGAAAAAAAAAAGGAGATGGAAAGGGGGTGGTTTCAGTTGCTTTATAAGGAAAATTCAGGTTTCTTGACTTTTCTGAGGAATTATTTGAGACTTCTGGTTTCCAGACAGCAGTGTGAGCATAGAGCCTAGCTTTGCCCAGCATCTCATGAGCAAAACATCATGAGTTGCCCCAGCAGAGCCAGTAAATGTTTTTCTCTTACCTGGTGCAGTAAATGTTGCTCTTCTCTTAACCCCAGAAAACATGAAAGGTCACCCAAGAAAAGATCACCAAACCTTTTTTGGCAGTGTTGTGCCTCAGCCACATGAGCTTTCAGGGTTAAACAAGGCATGGAAAGGGAAATTTGCAAGGATTTTTTTCACTGTTTTGGTAGATGGGTGAGGCCTATTGGTTGTTTAAGACAGAAACACAATAATCTTGAAGCTCTGGGACTGTGAGGAACAATATAGTGAGCAAAAGTGAGAGACAGAGAGGGTGAATTGCAAGGGGAAAAATATACCATGAAGAGGCATGACTAAAATTATAAATGTTGATGAGTCAGGACATGAAGTAACTAGCTTTCATTTAAACCCATGGTTTAAGAAAGAGACTATAATCTGCTGGAGGTGTCATCATTTCAATGGCAGTGTTAAACCAGAATCAGGATTACTTACTCTCACTGGCCCTTTTTTAGATCCATTCTGCCCTCAGGAATCTTTATCCAGGCATGCTGGTCAAACTCCAGTTTAGGTCTCCATATGCTACTTTCCTATAACATGCCACTTTCCTACAATTCATCCCATCCTTTCACTTAAAACACATGTTCCTAAAAATATTATGATGTAGCCACTGTGGCAGCACACAACCTTGAATCAGTATCAAATGATAAGCAAGAAACCTGCTGTACACTCTGGCCCTGTACGTATCTCTCTCAGTAGGGACCATCCAGACACCTACATGCATACAGATTATTTTAGATTATCAAAGGTGCCCTCTCAAGCACAATAACCCCTGTGTATGCATCTACACTTAGAGTCACTCATTCACACATAGATATAGCAAGATGCCATGAAAGCCCAACATAAAAACAGCTACCCAGGGGCTGCCATTACAGCCCTGATCAAGATAAGCCTACAACTGTGGAAGGGGACAAAGTGTAGAAGAAGATACTAGGAGGAAAGACACCTCACTTTGCCTTGCACAGGGCTGAGGCTGAAATGGCCTTCAGTAGTTATTACCCAGTAGTCCAAGTTGATTTGTTCTGCCTGTGAGTTTTGATTTGGAAATGCAGCAAGGCTGAGGAAAATGATGTGAAATGACCTNAGAAGAGAAGAGAAGAGAAGAGAAGAGAAGAGAAGAGAAGAGAAGAGAAGAGAAGAGAAGAGAAGAGAAGAGAAGAACCTAAACCTTTAGTGACTTTCCACAAATGTGTCTCAAAAGGCTGATTTTTACCTTCCTTTCAAACCTCTTCTTCCTTCCTGCCTTCCCTGCCTGCCTGTCTTCCTTCACTTAGCTTTCATTCTTTCATTTTTCCACTCTACTTCTCTTCCTTCTATAATTTTTGCCTCCACTGTCTTGTATTGAAAACCAGAGACAAAAAAAATACAAAAGAAAAATACAAATTTACCAAGTTGAAGGAAAGGTGGATGTAAATCCCAAACTGCTTTGTTAGTATTTATGAAAACTGACATTTGGAAAAACAATTAAATGTCTTTATTGTTTTAAAAAATCTGTATCTATTTTATCTATTTTCTAAATCTCTAGAAAATATGCTCTTTTGGTAGAAGATTATTTATTCAAACTCCAGATCTGAGAAGTTTATACAGCATCTCCCTCTTCTTACAAAGGTTTAAAGAAAATAGATCTGGATAAGTCATGACACTAATAAATTGTCTGCAATTTACTTAGGAAAGATTTTTGTTCAGTGGTTTGATAATTTTAAGGACTCTGAGACAAGATTGACCTGATTTGTGGGACAATCAGACAGTTTTGGCCCTGGGCACCAGAGTACTCCTTTCAAGGTGAAAAGCTAATAACACAGCTGGTGCAGTTCACTTTATGTACACAGGGTGAGGGTGGCATTGGATATTTCACCCATATAGGCAAAAAGGGACTAACTCGGTTCTATACAGATATGAAAAGTTTTCCATTTTTAACTGATTTTTAATACTAAAAAAGTATTTTCAATTACTTTAGGCTCTTATTCTAAAGCTTGCTGAAGAGGATATTAAAGAACAATTTAAAAAAAGAAACAAGAAAAAAAAAAGGAGATGGAAAGGGGGTGGTTTCAGTTGCTTTATAAGGAAAATTCAGGTTTCTTGACTTTTCTGAGGAATTATTTGAGACTTCTGGTTTCCAGACAGCAGTGTGAGCATAGAGCCTAGCTTTGCCCAGCATCTCATGAGCAAAACATCATGAGTTGCCCCAGCAGAGCCAGTAAATGTTTTTCTCTTACCTGGTGCAGTAAATGTTGCTCTTCTCTTAACCCCAGAAAACATGAAAGGTCACCCAAGAAAAGATCACCAAACCTTTTTTGGCAGTGTTGTGCCTCAGCCACATGAGCTTTCAGGGTTAAACAAGGCATGGAAAGGGAAATTTGCAAGGATTTTTTTCACTGTTTTGGTAGATGGGTGAGGCCTATTGGTTGTTTAAGACAGAAACACAATAATCTTGAAGCTCTGGGACTGTGAGGAACAATATAGTGAGCAAAAGTGAGAGACAGAGAGGGTGAATTGCAAGGGGAAAAATATACCATGAAGAGGCATGACTAAAATTATAAATGTTGATGAGTCAGGACATGAAGTAACTAGCTTTCATTTAAACCCATGGTTTAAGAAAGAGACTATAATCTGCTGGAGGTGTCATCATTTCAATGGCAGTGTTAAACCAGAATCAGGATTACTTACTCTCACTGGCCCTTTTTTAGATCCATTCTGCCCTCAGGAATCTTTATCCAGGCATGCTGGTCAAACTCCAGTTTAGGTCTCCATATGCTACTTTCCTATAACATGCCACTTTCCTACAATTCATCCCATCCTTTCACTTAAAACACATTCCTAAAAATATTATGATGTAGCCACTGTGGCAGCACACAACCTTGAACCAGTATCAAATGATAAGCAAGAAACCTGCTGTACACTCTGGCCCTGTACGTATCTCTCTCAGTAGGGACCATCCAGACACCTACATGCATACAGATTATTTTAGATTATCAAAGGTGCCCTCTCAAGCACAATAACCCCTGTGTATGCATCTACACTTAGAGTCACTCATTCACACATAGATATAGCAAGATGCCATGAAAGCCCAACATAAAAACAGCTACCCAGGGGCTGCCATTACAGCCCTGATCAAGATAAGCCTACAACTGTGGAAGGGGACAAAGTGTAGAAGAAGATACTAGGAGGAAAGACACCTCACTTTGCCTTGCACAGGGCTGAGGCTGAAATGGCCTTCAGTAGTTATTACCCAGTAGTCCAAGTTGATTTGTTCTGCCTGTGAGTTTTGATTTGGAAATGCAGCAAGGCTGAGGAAAATGATGTGAAATGACCTGTAGTTGGGACTTATATTTTTCCTTCCCCAATGGATGTGCCTGCATACCTGCTTGCAGTGTAATAGTGCAATAAATTGAGTGCATATCTATATCCACAAAGGGTCAAGCTCTGCTCAGAATTACACCCGTGTAAATCCTCAGTAACTCCACTGGCCTCGCCGGAGTTATTTGGCACAGATTTACACTTATGTAACTGAGAGCTGGTTTTAAGCTACAGTATGAAAAGTGTTTCACCTTCAGAGTAAAAAAAATGCTACTAATGTCAGTTGTTGTTATATTTAAAATAACCAGAAGGAATTTCACCTGGATGGGATCCATCCACAATCCATGACATTTGCATGAACCTTTTCCCCTTATTTCTGGTGTGCATGGATACATGTCAAATTTTCATTCACAGTGCATCCATGCCTTTTGTTTTGGAGGGACTATTATGCCTTAGATCAATCATCAGGAAAAGGTGTCTATATTGATAACACATTTGCCTCTGAGATGCTACAGGATGTTCCAAGCCAGATTTCCTTTGAAGCCAGGCACCACTTTTATTATCAAAGCATGAAAAATAGCTCGCATCCATGACATCAAAATGCAGCCAGCACACAGCGCTGCGGGCTAAAATGAGACTCCAGTTACATCATGTAAACCCAGAGGAGCTGAAGGCACTTTTGCTCCCATTCCTGGGATGCAGCTGTCCTTTCTCAGCCCCTGGGGCTGCCCAGAGGCAGTGCAGGACCGGTGTGGCACAGCCGTGTCACCCTCTGGGCACAGGGCAGGCACACTCTGACCCACGGCACACAGCTAAGGAGGGTGTGAGGGTCGAAAACTGCAGGCTGTCAATTGTGACCTTTTGTATTCATCGATCCCAAATTGAGCTGAATTCCTTTAAAGTATCAGAGCCACCAGTGATGATGTCAGAAGGGTTCTGGCACTAGGGATTCAAGGTCTAATTTTCCTGAGCTCTCCCCGCTTCGTTCTGGCTCCGTGCTGGAGTACAGAGGGAATGGTTTGACACTCCTTCCTGCCAAACAGCTAAATTTCATTAAGACACAACACAAAGGTATGTGAGTTTGCTTTGTAACCCTATTAGAGCTTACAGACCAGTTAGTTAGAAATACAAACTTTGTTCTTTGAATAACCTCAGCTTGAACTGAGTCCTGGAAGGACTATCTTTGAGTTAAGGTAATACGAAGCAATAAAGCTTCCTGAGAACAGAAGACTGCCAAAGTTTAAGTGGTGTATTTTATGATCTGGATTATTGTCCATTGGGGAGCTCAGATGAAAACACAGACTCATTTCATTTAGGTCTCTAGTTGTGATTTGAACCATGATCCAAATTTCCAATAAAAATACTCAAAAAGCAAAGCTAGTGCATTATCCACTGCATACCAAGGCTTGCTGGCCCTTTCCTAAAGAATCACAGTAATCCAAGGTCAAATAATACATGTGCAATGACTCAAACACTCCACAGAATTTCAGCTTCCATCATTTCTTCTCTTTCAGTAGTGCAAAAAGATGTACATTGGGGTACATCAGATGTGATAGCAACAATTATGCAAATCATCTGCAACAATATGAACAAGAAGAAAAACATCTCTATAGAAAGGCAGCATTTCTACAAATGATTTTGTGCAATAAATCTTCACTATTTCCTGGGCTCATCCTGAACAGCAGTTGGTAGCATGAGCATATTCCATTCTGTCAGATGAGGCACAGAAGTCCATGTACCAAGCATATCTGTGTCTGCATCTCGGGAGCATAATCATATTAACAAGTCATCAAAACTATGCTTATTGTTTTCTCCTCAAGGGAATGAGATCCAAATGGTTTCTTTGTGCAGCATGGGAACAAAAAAAAAAAATCTCTAAATAAATCTCTAAATAAAATTGACTACAACCAGCTACATTCTCTCATGCAAGATGACAAATGGTCTGACTTTTCTGAAAGGTCATTAGTCAAACTCAATTTTAAAATATTCAATTCAGGGGAAAATCTCTAGATGAAAGCCAAAGTTCTAGAGAACCCAAGGAAAAAAACCTCTACCAACATGGTTTTTGTTACTTATCCCTATAAAAAGCACTTAACTGTGGGCTATATTCAAGTTCAGAGAAAACACTATTCTTTCCTTTGACAAGTCAAGTAAATTTCAGACTGTCTTTACACTTAGACAACACAGAAATGCAGCAGAACACATACATTGTTCTAAAGGATAATCAGAGGTAACTGGAAATACAGAAATACTCAGAAATACAGTGCAGAAAATCCACAGAACAGAGAAGCAGCAGTTCCATGTCTCCACACAGCACCTTACAATGCAATAGGGAGAAGAACTGGCTCTCCCACAATTTTTTTTTCATTTCTACCAAAATGTTAGTGACTTGAATTGGTCAGAGCTTACAGGTCCTGCACTGCTTTTATGGTTGTTCTCCACTAGTGGCAATGAGTACAAAATGTTTCATGAGAAAGCAAAATGTTTCCAAAGTGTTCTCATTCCATTTCAGGCAGAAGATTACTTGAACTGGTCTCCCTCTTTGCAAGCTTGCAAGTAATGTTGTGTTGGAACACTGATCCAGACACTCTCCCGGAATCCCAATGTCTCAGATTCAGTGTCCTGCTTGAGGACATCCTCAGTGATTTGTATGAAGTGGAATTGCCTGCCCAGGAGAAGCCAGGAAATATTCTTTCCCCCATTTCTTGAGTTATGGGATCCCACGCCTCTCTAAAGTGCCAGAAAAACCCTCTGGATTATGGAGTACTGTGGATTTCCCTCCCTCTCATGTTCTGCCCTGAAATTCAGGTCTGAATCTGTAGTCTCTCTGTGACAGCTGTTCCAAAGCAGGGACATATTTGCAAATCATCACTGTCTGTCCCAAAATGCACTCTACTTTGTCAGAAAAATACAAGACTTCCTGTGTCTGAGATTTGTTACCCAACAGTCACTGTTTTGTTTTCCTGTCATGACTGGAAAACTGAGAAACAGTGATAAATACACAGCAAAAAAAAAAAAATACTGTGCCAATGGAAGTTTTAACTAAACAGAATTTGTCCATCTATATTACATCATGGAATCTGTATCCCACAGAGCAAATGCCCTGAGATCTGCACCAACAATTGGTTTGATATCAAAAATGAGGAAGAATTTGACTCAGCAATATCAGAATTCTCACAGCATTTTGCCTAAAGATTGTCTAGATTGTCTACAATCTATTCTTCAGCCAATACTCCTGACTACATGCATAGCTCCAACAGAATGGGAACAAAAAAGGGCCTTAAATCTGAGCCTTTGGATTGCCCCTCATCTTTGAATCACTCTCATTACTGCCCCTGGGTTAATAAGAATTAAATTAGTCCATTCTATCAAAAATCAAAGGAGATTATTTTGCATAGGACATAGGTGTCATCAAGTGAAAAAACTGCACTTGCACATTTTGAACATGAGCTGCATTATTTCAATGTGACTACATTTTGTCAAGATTTTTGGCCACTGGTTCTGCATGAATACAGAAAATCATTATTCATAATTTGTACTTTTCATTCTCCCATCTCTGTTACTTAAGTAAGAAGGCAAAGCTATGCTATGTGGCCCATCACAAGTAATAAATAAAGAAAAGTTAATGAGAAAACCTCTTGTCTGAAAATTATTGATTCAAATTTTATGGCAAAAACTTTTAAATATTGAATACAGCCATGGCTGATAGGACTGGTTGGTTCACGGAGGATTCTCTCAAGATGCACAGTTTTATTAAAATATGTATGACTAACAATTTTTCTATAAAAATATATTAAAACTGCCAGATTTATAAAAGTCAGACAAATCCTCCATTTTTCTTTTCACAAACTCTCTAAATCCCTTTGCGGAAGATCCCAGACCTCAGCTGCATTCCTCAAGGATTTACAGGGCACCAGAGGAGCAGCAATCTGCTGCAAATGAATATGCGCTTTCAAAAGCACACGGAGGCTTTTCCAGCTTTCCACGTCCTTCCCTCAGGTTAATCTTCCTGAGGGCACTGGGTGTATTTGCAAGGGCAGTTTTAATCACTGTTCCACTCTGCCCCTTCACAGCACATCCATTGTGTCTTGCTGATGGGAATAGCTGCCCTGCAACCAGAGGGGAAAGGAACAGTGGCTGGAATATTGGAGGGAACCCACCAAATCAGGGAGAAACCCCCACAGATACTTGACAAGATTTACTCCTCTTGCAATAATTTGAGCTGGGACTGTGGATCACATTCTGATCTCAGTTACTGTGGTCTCAATCTGAATTACCAGCACTGATTTCAGCAGAGCCCCCCAGGATTTAAGGCCTGATCCAAAGATTGACACTGATTTGTGCTGATTGTGTAACAGATGGTTATTCCAGCATAAGAATTTATCATAGAAAAAGTTAACAATGCTTTTATCAACACTGCATTAGGAAATGCTTTGTACTAACATGCATGACACTTAACAAGGTTTACTGTTTTCCCTTTTCTGCTTGTTTGGTCTATGTTTATGTCCTGTTCTAATTCTAATTACATATAGATAAGCAAATTTTATTCACCTTATCTGCTATTTTTCCTTCATTTGCTGTATATTTGCAAGATATAAACAGAAAGAAAAATGCTAGAGCACAAACGCATCACTACAGAATGAATATTGGACAAAAATTCTTTTTCTTTCTTCTTTTCATTTCACCCTGTGTTTCATCTGGGATAAGTTATTCTTCATATTGCATGCAATGTATTTTTTTAATTTTCTGGTCAGGAATGAAAATGGCTTCAGATGTGGATGCTGAGGAAAAAAATATGGT
Source organism: Spizella passerina (assembly GCA_013401375.1). Lineage (NCBI taxonomy): Eukaryota > Metazoa > Chordata > Aves > Passeriformes > Passerellidae > Spizella > Spizella passerina. The sequence continues at coordinate 23,375 of WBNQ01052257.1, read as the reverse complement.
TAATGTGTTGTCAAGATTTGCCATGCTAAGTAAAAATGACGGTGCTGCTGTACACAGATTTTTAGTTTAATATTTACATAGATACTAGGGTAAGCTGGTTCAGGATAACAGGATCCACCTGTTTTTCTAATATCTCAGTATGAATTAGATTAGCAGGATATGATTTATTTGGGTCAATAGGAAAAGATCTTCTCAGTTGTCTTGGAGATTTGAAAAAATAAAAAGGCCACTGCTGTATTTTGCTCTATAGGTTCTGAAGAAATCTCCACACTCTTCTGAATAAATGTTTTTAAAAGGAAAAGTTTGCAAGAATCTTTCTTGCTCTTCCCTCTTTTGTCTCTCTATGTGAGTTGTCTCCAGTAGCCAAAAGAAAAGATGATCAGATATTTTTCTTGAGGGAAAGTTTTGACAAGCACAAAGGAAAAAAAAAAAACATAGGTCAAGTTTTTTTCCTTTTAAAAAATCAGGAAATCAATAATAATAATTTTTAAAACCCCCAAAAACAATAAAATACAGCAGCTGTTTCCTTTCAAAAAAATTTTTGTTTCTCACACAAATGAGTTTTGACTGAGTTTTTCTTCTCTTTCTTGACAAAAATGTTGCAACTCTCCCAAAAGAAGGAAGCTTTTAGAGATGATGTCAAAACCAAGTTTCCTGGTGAAAACCAGTTTTATAAAAATGTCAGTGAGGCAGAGTGAGTGGGGAGGAAGGGTGAGGAAGCAGCAACAGTGGGTGTCTGTGTTTTTCTGGAAGGGCACTGCAGGGCACGGCAGGGGCAGGCTGAGCTGCTCAGCCCTTTCCTGCACTGCCTGCACTCAGCTGCTCCAGCTGTGCTCTCCCCACTGCCCCTGCTAATGCTGGGACCCAGCCTGGCTTCAGGAACACTGACTGGGAGCTCTTGCCTTGTCTAGCAGCCTTGGCAAGAGGTTTGCAACAGCTTAAGGTGGCTTTTGGGGCAATCCATCACGGAGAATTAGCAACAGAGCACTAGATGTCAACACAGGAAAACCAGGCCATGCTGGTGCTTGGGGAAGGTCAGGCGGTGTGGAAGATATGGAGAACACAGCACCAGTGATGAACTCAAATATGCAGACCAAGAATAAGAGTGAGGAGATATGGGGAGGGCACAGGTACTTCCACTTTGTTTGACCACATACCCTGCCTTAGGTGATATTTGGGGTGGATGGGACAGGGAGCAGAAGAGCTCACTCCTTCAGTTCCTTCTTATGACAGAGCTCAGACACGTAAATATGGCAAACATTATGTTTCTGAATCACCAAATAAATAAATAAATATAAAATTTCTAGCATGGTTTGGCCAGGCAGAGATTGGACTCCCCCCAACCAAAACAGACCTCCCTCTCCCCCCACAATATCTGGAAAACGAAGCACTTTTAAAGCCCCACATACTGAGTACACCTTTCTTATGTTACAGGCTGCTGCCTTTTTCCACCCCACACATGGTAAGGATTATATTTAAATAAAGATTTAACACTCATAAATGGTTTCTTTTAATATTGCTGTAAAGTAATGGATCTTTTATGGGCAAATTTAAATGTCATTCCCCAATGTACAGCTGCACCAAACAGTATGGGACCGTTTTATGCAGCCATAACCAAGGAGGCTCCTTGGCCAGCAGTGCCTGTGGGCAGAGTGCGGATTTTATTAGCCAATATGAGCTGATGACCCATGAGCAGAGTCAGTTTTTGCATCTTGTAAAGTCAACCATTGTAAAGGTACCACCCACCACATGCGGACAGTGAGCAGCTCCCAGCCCAGAACAGCTGAGCACAGCCTCCTGTCTTGGACAGCAGCAGATCCTTTTCAGCCTGTAAAGTTTTTTCCCAACACCATTACCTGTTCAGGCTTCACCTCTCCTGGCAGGGATGCTGCTGGGCTGGCTTTGCACACATTGCTGAGGAGCTGGTGTCAAACCCTCTCTTTCCTGATCACCACCTCTCCGAGCATCTGGCCAGCTGAGCCTGCGTTGGATTCCTCGTGGTCCCAGGCAGAAATTCAGATTTTTCCCTCCATCCCAGCACAGGAGGGCTTGCATTGCTGCTTAATGCAGCCTTCAGCTGCTGGCATGTGCAACAGAACACAAGGCTGTTTCAGATTAAAACTGAGTTGAGTTCCCAGCCCAAAGTATTACATGGCACAGAGAGTCACAGCTCTTTCCAGCCTCACAAGATGAAGCATTTGGTGACTTTTCAGAACTCAACATGGACTTTTTTCCAGAATTTGTTGCTGAACTGGGTAATTAGTGCCCAGTTTAAAAACATTCTTGATTTTAAAAAAATAAAGCGGGATTATTTTGCTGCCTCACTTTTGCAATACTATATTCCTTGAAGAGGTGAAGAAAGTGTCACTCTAGATATAACTATCCATGGAAAATTACAGACAAGACTGGAATGGGCCTAATTGTCTTAAAACAATGGTCACTCCCCCTGCAAAATGTTATGTCATGTTTCTACTGCCAGGAGACCTCATCCCAAAGACACCTAAGTAATTATATATCTATTTTCCTGACATTATTTCCTTCCTCTTTTTAAAAGAATCTTAGTTTTGGATGTTTATAATAAGTAAAATACCTAACAAAATACCTCATTTAAAAAGCGTCATACCCACCCCAAGCCACTGGAGATTCTCCCATGCTCTCTACATTCCAAAGCAGGCAAGCTCCTGCCAAAAAACCTCTGGCAGATCAATCCTCCCAGTGGAATGAACGATCAGAAAATGCTATCCAAACCCTGCTGCAGAGCAGCCACTTGATAGGGCTCATTGCCATCCACGCAGCATATGAAAAGACACCTGTTATTTATTTCAGTCAGCTTCGCACCAGCCCAGTAAAAAGCATCCCAAACTGCTTTTGGAACTTGATTCAGCAAATCATCTCAGCACATTTCAGAAGAGATGTGACCATGAAATATTTTGGCTTCATCAAAGATGCACACTCGCATTGTTTGTTGTGTGCCTTACACCGGCAGGGAAGATGGCCAGGCAGAAATCTCCAGAGATCCCTGTCTAGGGACAGGGAGTGCCATTTTCAAGGGCATTTCTGGGCCAGGCAAAGAGACCAAATGAGCAGCATCACTTTTCAGTAGATCTGCTCAACTCAGTTTCATTGGTTCACTAAATTAATCTCAGATTTTTTTTTCTTTTTTACTCCTCAAAAGGACAGACAGGAGAAGCAGCACAATCCACTGCAGAGCACCAAAACTGAAGTCAGACTCTGTTTTCCTGCCCCTTGTCTTACAGAGAAACAGACCTGCCCAAAGATCTCAATATAGGGATTTACTCCAAGGAATGTTATTTTTCTTTGGTTTTTTTTCTATTGTTATTTTTTGGGTTGTTTTTCTTGGTTTTTTTTCCTCTTGAACACATCTGCACACTCTGGGTTTGGTGATTAGTTTTATTTTGAGTCTTTTGGCTTGGTGTTGATTTGAATATTTTCTTCACACTTTGCAAAGACTTTGAACATAAGAACAGCATCTCCTTGGATTTTAAAGCTGCAGTTTCCTTCCCCTTTTTAACTGCAAATCATGCTGTGATTTACAGTGGCATATATTCAGAAAGCTAGGCCAAGGTTTTTATAACTGGATGCTCCTAAAACCCTGTTTAAATTTTCTGCAGGGGAATGCTGCGGCAGTCAGGGTTTCTCAAAATTAGGATTTGTTTAAGAGACTGAGGAGAAACCAGGAGCTTAACTTTATGCCCTGGTGTTGGAAACCTTAGCCTAGATTTACATTTTAATTCATCTGTCAGCACAAGCTCTGGGTAATGCAGAATTTCACTTCTCCTTTCCCTCCCACCTTCTCATGCTCTCAACTAGCAATTCCACCTCCTTTTCATTAGGAGCCTGGCACTTCTCAAAGGACTCAAGCTGCATGGAACTGTCCCTGTGAAAGCTGAAACCAGGAGAAAATTCCGGAGCTTTCAGGTTTCATTGCAGAGCCAAAAAGTCGAGTCCATTTTGCTGCAATTCAGCATGTCTCAGGAGCCAAAGCTTTTTGTGAAACTGTGCTCAATTTAAAGTGAATGTGGATGGAGGTGGTAACAGGGAGTAGGCACATGCAATTCTATTTTCCTGGGTAGCCTCAAAGTTTAGCATTAAAATGCAGAGAGCTCTAATATAGCTGAACTGAGCAGTGCAAAATGTGTTATGTATCAGCATTTTAAACTGCACCTAAATATAAGTGAAAGCAAAACAGAATATTGAACTATGATAAATATTTTCAAGGAAGAACGCATTTGTTTTCTGTCCTGGTTGGATTTACTTTTAGTCCTCATTCAAACTGAGCCTTTCTGCTTCAACTTTGTTGGGGAGCAAAAAGCTCTTGGATGTGTGAGAATGCAGTGGAATGCATCTGTGTGAAATGCCAGAGATCAATTCATAAAACCTTCTCAAAATACAATAAACTCAATGTCTCCTTTAGCTCTGGCACCAGAAGTGCTGCCTGAGCCCCAGGAAATTCTGGCTCCTTTCATCAAGGGGTTAAAAGCCACCATGCTGGGAATAATACACATTCTGCTCTTTCCTTTCCTTACTCCCTGTCTGCTCTTTCATTTTCGTACTCCCTGATGGTTAATGACATCCAGTCACATCTGGATCACAAGCACCATAAACAAACATATCCACCAAAGAACGTTGCCCAGATAATTGTCTTTGATGAAAATAAATTTCAGGATGTTCACATTACAGGCCTTTTTAAGGCAGTCACTCATTTCTGGAGATTTAGGCTTCAGTGGTGTGAAGACAAGTGTATATAAATGCACTTGCTAATGCAACACTTCTGCTGCAGTGTCACTGCTGTTTGCCACCTTTTTTCCACATTTTCAACAGATGCAAATCCTTTCCAAGCATTGAAAGGCTGGCCACATTCACAGACCTTTCACAATAATGCAATCTTGAGAGTTTTGGATAACACCCATCACTGATGGCACACAAGGACAGAAAATGATGGGCTGGAGAACGTGGGGACAGCTGGGACAGATCTGAGCTCCACAAACCTTCATTTCTGCCCCAACTCTGGCTAGCTGATTTTTTGCATTTTCCTTGATGCAGTCTAAACAAATATAAATATTTCTACATCTTTTCTGAGTTTTTCCTCTTGAACAAAATACAAATGCACACAAAAATTATCCTCAAACTCAACCAGTTTTTATCCCTGTTTTCCATCTTCTGTTCTCCTTTTTTTTTGCTTAACTTTGATATTTGGCTGTCCGAATCATACCAATATGGGTTGGAGGACTCATGGGCCAAAAGCTTCTTTTTCTCTGTTCAAGGATTCAAACATCACCCTGGACCTCCCACTCGTGGATTGTTTTTTGCAAGCCTTGCTTCTCTGCAGGAATAGCTAATGTGCATTTTGTGAATGGACTGCTAGTTTTTTCTTACTTTACTAAGGTTTGCATGCTTTTTGTGGGATTTTGATGTTGAAAAATTTCTATGCTAGTTCATATTTTTGTACTGAAAATTATCAAAAATGTGTCTCCAGGCTGTATCCTCTTTTCCTGTTTGCTTGCATCCAAGCCCCCAGTAACGATTTATGCTAAGACCAAGGAATCAGTATTCCAGAAGTACCAGCTACTTACTTCTAAAGTAGCCATCAGATGGTGTCTGATTCTAAAGTGCTCATTTTTTTCTTATTTGGGGAAAAAATAGTCTGCGAATAAAATTTCAAATTACAAAATTTCAGGAAAATATTATTGGTTTCCATGTATTTATACCTCTCATTACAAGTAAATTTTTATCCAGAATGTGATCACAACCTGTGATTTCATCAAAGAGAACCAAATCTCCTGTTCCATAGCACGACTCCCTTGGTTATCTCTGCACCATGTGTTTGTTCTCTGCTCCCAGTGGCCACATTCCCAGACTGTCCCATGTGACATGCCAAGAAATTCTTGGACTTCCCTGCCCTTTCCTATAATGGCCCTGAGGTCTTGGTGGCAAAAATTCCATCCAGACAGAAGACCCAAAAATAAAATATGCTCACAGATTAAGCTGTGTAGCAAGATTGCATTAGTCAGTGACCAAAAACAATAGCCAAAAGGAAAAAGTATTAAAACCAGATGAACTTTTGCTTTTCAGGCCACTGTCTACAGAATGGCTTTTTTCCTTCCCATTAATTCCCAGAGTCAGGTGTAGGTGTGGAGGAACTGAGGGCTGGATCTCATTGTGAGGATGTTGAGGGAAGAGTGTAAAAAACAGGGTTTCAGCACGCTGCTAAAAGGAAAGCAGTAAAAGAAAGGCCACTAACTGTCCATTATGCTCTGGAGATATTTTGAAGGATGTTACACTGAGACCAGTATCAGCATTATATAGGTGAAGCCCCTGGGCAGAACCTGGTTGATTTTCACCGTGACTTAAATATCCAAGCCCTCATTTCTACCAACATCCATTCCTGCTCAAGAGCCTCATATATGGACTTGATTTCTCTTCTCTGGAAAAGGGCAATTTCTTTGTGACTGTCAGGACCATGGCTTCAGAAATGAGGCAGGACTGGAAGAGAACTTCAGGATAAACAGGCAGACAGTGCAAAGATTTAGCAAATGCTGGGCAGTATCAGAGCTCTGTCTTTGGTTTTGACTCCCTTTGAAACACCTGCAATAATTTTCACTGCAAAGCAAATCAACTCCTGTAAAACCCAGAAGGCTGGGAATAAATTGAGAATTCCTGAAAGTTTCCTTTTTGAAAAGATATGTTGCACAGGATGAGTCACTTCATCATATCTTGCTCAAAGTTGAAGACCTCAAGGAAGCTGAGAGCTGGAAGAGTAACTCCAGAGCTTGTTTGTTTCTATATTTGCTCCTGCAGTTAAAATATCTTCCTAGCAGTTTAGTTAGTTACTCTTGTGGGGCCACCACTGAGTCAGGCATTGAGGTAGGGAGAAAGAGAGAACTCAATCAGACAGGGTAGACAAAAAGCTCAAGGAAGAAACAGGGCAGGACACAGAGAGTAGAAGTGTCTTTTTGCTCTGGAGTTATGCACTCGAGTGGAGGGATATCTTATTGTTTCCAAACTCTCAGGTATGCCATTTTGAGCAGTATTATAGAGAGGCATGAGGAGCTACACTGACATGGCAGCACTTTTCCTGGACCTGGGAAGCTATTTGAAAGCCTGACCATGATGGTCTGTACATGGCTCATGTTTACTTTTGAGTGTCTTTTGGGAAGAAAACAGTCTCTTGCTCTTCAGTAGGGAATTTGTCTCAAGATTCCCATATGCTCAGCAGTTCTCAGTGGGCTGATTCAGAAGGCTGTGGCAGAATCTCAGTGTTCTACTGACTACAGAGGAGCACTGTAACATGCTCACAGACCAGTCAGACCTCGAGTGTGTGGCTGAGGTCCATCTGTTTACTCTGTCCACTCTGGACTCTCCCAGAACATCTCTTGGACCGCAGTGAAGCACCAGCCTTAACTGTGGGTCAGGCAGGTGAGCAGCAGAGTTTAACAGAGATGCCAAGTCACACTGGGCAGGACAGAAAAAATTGATTAACCAAGGGCTGGGACAACATAGAGCCATGTTTTGGGTGTTGAGAAACACCCCACTTAAGATATAACAGAGCGAGACGTCTCTCACCTTAACAAGCCTTTGTCTAAATGCTCCTTGAAGGGGCTGCATCTGGTGGATGGATGGTACCCATGCAACAAACAATAGTGCAAGAGAGAGGGAATGGAAGATAATGGCCATGGGTACTGGGGCATCTCTTCCCAAAGCTGTTGTTGCAGGAATTCTGGCAGTTGAAAACATCCCTTAATTTTCCAGCGTCGTTCAAAAGATCTCCATGAAGCACATAGTGTGTTACTCTGTTTATCCACACTGGCAAGATGAGACACTGATCTTACCCTGCTAGAATGTGTAGAAAACCAATATCCTGTGGTAAAGCTTCAGCCTTATGCTTCTCTTTTAATATAAGCTGTCATTACTGAACCACAGTATTACCCAGATCTGTTTTACATGAGTCCTTGGCAAGACAATGTCAGCTGTAGTTAAAAAACAAGGCCTGCACTTATCGATTCAACGATATTGTAAAGGGTAATGTGTCATCTGGTGTTACTAGAACATCAAACCTGCACATCAGATGCAAGACAACCAACAGTTGCTGGAGGGTTGCATTACCAGCTAACCCAGAAGGAAAAACAGCATGTGCAATTTCCATGAAAAATCCAGCTCCCAGCTTTTGAGTAAGAAATTTATTTCCTCTGACCAATCTTCCATCCCCCAAGCTGGAAAGACATCATGGACTTATACTTCCTTCATTATAGCATCTCATATAGAGTGATTGTCCAAGTCTGCCTTGGCCACAGTTGCCTGGGGCACCCCTCTGCATCCCAGAGCCATTGAATGAAGTGGCTGTTGTCCCCATGCTGCTTCTTTGCAGGAGTCACAGGGGTGCTTCTCACTGGATTTATTTTCTGTCTCCTTCTTTCGGCAACCAATGGTGAATTTCACTGGAAATAATACTTTGTTCTTTAATTTTCCTGAAGAATGTATCAGAGACAGAAGTCTCTATTGCATCAAGGAAGCAAGATGATAGAGCTGATGGGTAATTCCTTCATATCCAGGATGTTTCATCCAAAGCATCTGTTTGCATTAATGTTCTGAGACAAAGTTCTTGCAGCCTCTGCCTCAATTCCTCAGAATATTACTGAAATAAAGGTCTTTTATCTCCAGCCTTGCCCAGGAATTCTGTTTACAAGCAGGGTACAGACAAACCCAGGACAATCCATGAAAACAAATGTGAAAGCAAGTATATGTACCACAGAGTTCACACCAGCTCTCCATAACCAGACTATAATCCCCAGTGAACCTCCTGAGAACTCCTTCAAACAAAGAACATGGGAAATCCCCAGCTTCAAGGAGGGTACAGTTTCCCCCAAAAAAATGTTGGTTAGGCTTTTGTCTGGTTCAAGCCAAAGCTGGTATTCTGCACAGACACAAATCCTCACAAGAAAGAAATGTCCCATTTTTGGCCAAGTGTCTCAGTGAGATAAATTAGAAGTAAAATAGCACTGATGCTGGACATGGAGACAGATGCGCTACTGCTGTAACACCATAAAAACATCTGGGCTTGGAGCTTCATGTGTACCCTGCCCTGGCATCTGTGTGGAAGAATCTCATTTGTCCTTACATTCCTGACCTACCCTGTTACAGACCTCAGCCTGCTTCTTTTGCAGACACCTTTTTAAGGGGCTGAGTCAAATTGCCCAGAGATGTCAACAAGTTGTGAGAGGCAGGCTCACACTGGCAGCAATTACCAGAGGGCAATGATCAATGGGGGTCTTTTGTTAGCATTACAGGATCACTATTGACTCAGGAAGGAAGTGCCCCCATGGTTTAGGCTGAGCTGAAATGGACAGGCAGCCTTGCCCTTGGCTGCTCACAAGCCACTAACCTGCACTTATCTCATTAATTATTCCTGTCCAAATGGCAGCGATCGTTATGATCCACAATCAGCTGAGGAAGAAGAGGTCACAGCAAACACAGAGGCTCCATTTACCAATCCAAGGCATGCATCCTTTCCCTTATTTGCATCCAGAGTGTTGTACAACACCGCTGCTTTTCCTTTGACAAACAGGTAACAACACATGACAGCCACACCAGCTCTCTGCAAAACAAAAGAAAACCAAAAAAGGGTAGACCCTACATGTTTTTCCACTTATGGAAGCAAAACTACAAGGCACAGTGACCTTGCTAATTGCATAGATGGGGAGGGGGGAATAGTGTTCACATTCCAGTGCGCCCAGATTGCCTTGATCCTCACATACTCCTATCCCAAACTATGGCCAGAGCCATCAATTGTTTACAAGGCACTTGATGCACAATCCCATTGCTTCAAAAGTATAGTTTGTGGGAGGGAATTTATAGGAAGAAAATACATTTGACAGGAATAAAAGACATTTGAGGGATGAGGGCTTCTGGATGGAAGGATGGAGTCTCCTATTAAAGTCACCTTGCAGTGCTGAGGGATAAATCACTCCCTCAAACATATTGCAGTCTGTTGTAAAGGCAGATGATTAGTATGACTGAGAATGAAACCACGCTCTGTTCTTACCCCCCACTGTGTTATTTTTCTCCCTTGCACTGATTTGTTCAAGCCACAGCATTTTAAATCAAGCTCTGATATAAGAAAGGGGAGAATATACAAAAGGAGCAGTATATTCTGAACACACCCTGCCCTTCAAGCTTATTGCTCCCCAGCCACTTCAGAAAGAGGAAAATCACGGGCCCCAGAGGAAGCCTTACAACTGTGTGCTTGCAAATTGAGGTTTGCCACGTGTACTCAGCTGGGAAGGGAAAAGTCCCCAGCACCTCTGTCCAACACCCTGAGCCCTGGGGGAAAATGCACTGCAGCATTTGGCTGCTGTGCCCCAGTCTATCCTGATAACTAACCAGGGAACAGCAGACAGCCTCAGGAGTTCCAGGACATAAAGAAAGGCCCCCACCAGGAAGCCATTTCCTTCTCCAAAATGCATTTGTACAGAAGGGTTTTTTTTTCCCTCAGGGGGGATAAAATATGGAAAGAAGGGACTTTCAACATCTGCTCTAGATTTTTATTTTAATTCCACTGATTTTTTTATTTCAAGATTCTTATCCAGTGCCTATAGTTTAAGCAGTCTGTATTTTCCTGACAAACAACTGTCAGACTCAGTACTGTCTGTTGAACAGAAATGCCATCAGCATTGGACTGAAGCATTTGCAGTGAGAAAGATCAAGCATTTACAGACTGGGTTTATGCCAGACTCTACTGCACTGAAAGCGTCTTACAGTCATCTTCCACAGCCTCGAGAAGTGACTGAGAGATGTGAATGGTTCTTTCCTACAGCAGTCTGCAACAGCGATCGCGTGGGAGACGGCAGAAGGAGAGGTGATGAGCTCTGAGGAGCTGTGCTGGTTTTAAAACACTCCCCACTCTCTGGTCTCCTAGCAAACAGCAAGGGAGCTTAGCAATTGATACTGTACTGCTACAGCAGTACAAAAATTGGTGCTAAAAACACCACTTGGGGTCTGTATTCACCTGCAAAAAGAGATCCCATTTTCAAAAGGCACATAGGGAAATTTACCATTCCCTGCTGGGGCAGGGCTAATGCTGACCAAACCCAGTTACTTCCATTTAAGATGACCATTCTTTGGTTCAGGGCCCAAGAGATCAGGAACTTGTTATTCATACTTCTGCAAAGCACTTATGTTCAGCAAGCAATGATCCCTCTCCCAGTTATCTTCCAAACACAGACCTCTTCATGGGGTCCATCTCTCCTCCCAGATAATAAGAGGAAAAAAACTCAAGTCATGCCATAGGGGCATGACTTTACTTTAGATAGTATATTAGGAAAAATTTCATCACTGAAAGGATGGTCAAATATTGGGATAGGATGCATAGGAAAGGGGTGGAGTCACCATCCCTGGAAATGTTCAAAAGGGATGTGGTTTAGTGATGGACTTGACAGTGTTGGGTTAATGGCTGAACACAATGGTCTCACAGGTCTTTCCTAACCTTAATGATTGTTCAATTTTACTATCAGGTAACACCAAAGGGGAGCAGGAATGGGAAGCCTGGAGGGCACTTCCCTGAGGCTAAGGAATGTCTTCTGCCCTCCCAGCTGCCATGTTGCCTCATCAAGACTTTTCTCTGACCATTTCCACGGGCTGTGAGCGCCATCAGTGATCTCAATAGACAGGATAAACAGCCACCACTGGACAGCACTTCAGACTGAGGGTGGCTAAAGGACCAAGTTACAGGGACACATATCCACAGAAATCATTTTAGTAATGATGGGCTGGCTGGGGCAGCTGTGGTGACGGTGGGGTGCTTTCTGCCAGGGCAGTCACCATGGCCCAGCCAGCTCCCATACCCTGGCAGAGGGCAGCCAGCAGAGCAGGGCTGCTGCTGCAGCTGGGCAAGCCACAGCCCCTGCCAAAGCCCTGTCAGCAAGTGGCCACTTCCCCATCCCAGTGGCTGGAGGGGCAAAAGCTCAGCCGTGCTCCCACAGCCGTGCTGGGCCGCACTCCGCACACCGCTGAGCCTGTTTACACAAAGCCATTTCTTGTTTTCCTTTCCAGAAAGAGCGCTGCCAATCGCCGGAGGCAGATGTGTTTATCAAGAAGTGTATCTCAGAGCCTGACGTGGGATCTGCGGCCTCTGGTGCAGCTGAAAAACTCTGTCAACACCTTGGAGAGAGCAAGGCAGCGGGGCCAGCGGGGGACCAGCCGGGACCGCAGCCCTGCCAAAAGCTACAAGAGCAGCTCAAGCCAAACAAACCTTTTCCATGCCCTCTGTTCAGTATCTAGTGGGGGCGTCCAAACCACAAATCAGCCAGTTCTTACGTGAAAGGAAAAGCCTTTTTTTATTATTATTTTTTAACCTCTACCCCTCATTTGGAGACCTGCTCTGCCCTTAAACCTGTGAATATATCACTGTATTAGGTCTGAAAGTTTATGTCAGAGGGATGTTGAAGTCTGACTATGCTGAAGATTGCCTGCTCAGGAAACAAAACACCCTTCTAGGGATCGCTGCACTTGATGATCAGCCTGAATAAAAAATACTGAGGGGCAGAGTAAATCCTTCAAGCAGAGACCTGCCGGGTAGGGGAAGGGGGTAAGTTATGGGTTAAAGAAATTTTTTGTTCATGCTTTCAGGCTCTGTCTGCTGCTCCTGCACTGCCACTTCGGGGAGAGCAGTTTCTGGGGGAGCAGAGGGTCATGGAAACACTCATCACAAGATTGGAGTTGCCTACAGTTCTTGGGGTGTCATCGCAGTCTGCACGCCGCGATGGGCGTGGATGGATGCTCCTTTTCCAGAAGCATCAGCTCTGAAAGCAAGGAGAAATATAGGTAATTTGAAGAAATCTGTGAAATTAGTTTATTTCACAGACCCATGGAAGGAAAGAGAAAAATAAGGAAGACAATAAAAAGAAATAAAGAAATCCTGCTTTACAGTGAAATGGAGTTCCTCTGAGTTACATGGAAAACGTTGCCCATGCCCGGGTACTAGACTTATTGCTTATCTGGTAATCATCAGTCAATTCCATTTGCACTAAACTTCTTGAGGCAGACAAATCTTCAAATCATCTCTTTTGTAAATCACTCTTTCTTCTCCACAACTCTTCTCTCCATCACCTTCCCCATCCCTCCTCCCTCCTGGGGCTCTGTGATTTGTGCTGGGCACGGTGCCCAAAGGGGGCTCCTGCTGCTTCCCTGTGGGAGAAGCATAGCTGGCATTCCAGGGGACTCATGTCCCTGAAGCCTTCAAAAATGACAAACAGCTGGAGAAAAAAAGTGCGTGCACACACACACAAAAATGCCACAACTTTCACAATTAAGTACCTAGGAAAAGATTGGGGTTGTATGTACACAGGTACAGTCCTGGTCCCCCATGCATTTTCAGGAATCCCTGAAGCTGGACTCCAGGATGGAAAAGCTACTTTATCAATCCCCTTTCATTTGGAGGACCTGAACCTTCCTCTTTGTGTGTGCACAATGAGGACACATTCCCCACCACTCCTGGTGCAGAGAGGAAAGCACAGCTCCCCAGTTCATCCATGGCCCTGACATGTCCTGGGCCTGGCCACAGTAAGAGTTCTTGGACAATGTTAGTGCAAGGCAATTGGAAGGTGCTCTTCTCTGAAGCTGCTGTTTACTTTATAACATAACAATAAGCAAATCCTAGTTATTCCATGCTCGTGGGCACATGGAAGAAGGTGGAGAGAACAATATTTTGTGACATCTGATATCACCAGTGGGATCTAAATAGGCAATAAAGACATGAAAGGAATATCCCTTTTTTGTGGGACACCTGTGGAAGTGAAAAGCATAGTGTTTCTCTTTGTATCCACTGGGCTTACAGGATTCTCTCCTTTGGGCCACCAAGTTTTCCTTGCCAAGACAAAGGTACAGAGAAGGGGTCTAAACTGGACAATGTACAGTATCCTATTCTCAACATCAGTTTCAAGATGGTTTCCATACTTAGTGTCTCCCCAGACTATGTAAGTCCTGCCTAAGTCTGTTTGTATGGGTCTGACAGTCTCAGAGAGAACTGTTTCTGAAGTTCAGGCTCATGAGAAAGACAGCTTTCTCCCATAATGCATGGGTTTAGTTATTTTCCAAACCAAAACCCCCAAATGCAGAGTTTTTTACCCTTCTGCTCCCCCTTCCTGCCATTCAAAGCTTTTGCATTGACCACAGTACTCATTCTCACATACCTCCAAGAGCTGCAGCTTATAATCTTCACACGAAATTAATTTCTGTTTACAGTCTCACAGCTGGTCAGGAGAGGGGTTTCCCAAACTCAAAAAAATCAGCATCTGCCTCTTGTGCGTATTTTCCACTTAATATCTAGGAAAAATACAGCAACAAGACCATATTATAAAAAACATATGACAACTTTTTTCCAGAGTTATTCAGAAGCTACCCAAACACTGTACATTCACAGAGTCTGTGGCAGGCTTTATGTTGGCAAACAGATAAGGAACACAGTGGGATAGATTTCCCAAATGGGCTAAATCAGCACCATTCCCCTGACTCCATTCACATAGTGCAAGCCTGGCCTGAGATATCTAAGACACAGGCACCATGACCAGGAGTTAAATTAGAGTCTACAATTCCCATTAGTATTTCCTGTAACAGGAATCTTTCCTGGAACTGCCATATCTCAGTGCTTCCTGAAGTACAAGTAATTATTGGGGATGTCAGGAAAAAATCCTTGGGGATAGAGTCATGCACATGCCTACTTGGGCACCCTGGGCACACCTCTGCTGGGAGCCTGGCTTATTTTTCTGGGTAATGAAACACTGAATGTCTGCTTTGCAGGATGATATTTTATGCATGTAGATGACAGCACAGGCAAAATGTCAGAGTAGTCATTTTCTCTGGCTGGTCGACAACAAGGCTTGCAACTAAAGTCCAAACTAAAACATGTTACCCTTTGGAAAGATCACATTACTGCCAATAGGCAAAATAGTTCAAAACTGCTTATCAGCCAGGCTTGGGGTAAGGCCAGAGCACCTCTGGAGCAGATATGTGCCCACACATCACATATCTCTGTTATCAGCCACTTCTCTGCAAGCTCCCAGTGAGGCTGCTCGCACTCCCTCTACATCCAGCTCAGCAAGGCCCAGAGGCGGAGGATGAGAAAGCATCTGAGCTTCTCTGCTGAGTGTTTCCTGTTTCATTTGTTCCTTTGTTTTGAAAAAGAGAAGAAAGAATCTGTCTCGAGTGTCATGTATAGAGACTCTGGCTCTGAAACTGCTGCAGCGCTCCCATTCAGCTGCCGGCATCCCCGGGCTCAATGGCCTTTTGTGCCCCGAGCAGTGACATGACAGGAACTGCGGTTACCATGTCACCCGCGGCTATTGCCGGCTCCGAGGGATCAGGACCTCCAGCCACAGGTTATGGACTCAATACACAATCACAGAGTCAGTCCCCTCAGCTCCACCATCACTCAGACCTGGCAAGGGAACCTTTGGAACACGTCGGCCCTCTCCAGCACACCGTTTACGTTATACAGGATGCACAAAATCTAAATGTTTGACCATTTTTCTGCACACTGTTAGAACAAACAATTTAAGTTTCAGCCAATTTGTTTTGTCTTTAGCGAGCTACAGTTTTGCAAGGGCCCTGTGAAATCACTAACAAAAAATGGGATCCCTTTTTCCTGCTCTAGCACACAAATCACAGTTTAAATTATGCCAATTTTTTTTTCATGTGATAATTGTTTATTCCAGGGTTGATTTCTTGAGCTTCTGACTCCGTTGCAGTTGGATAAGTCACCTAATGGTGGTCCCCAAGCAGAGCTTATGAGCAGGTTCCTGGTGAAAGTGCCAACAGAAAGCAACTGGGCAAATTTGCCTTCTGCAGCCATTTGAGGCCTCAAAACCCCATCACATGAGTGATACTGAGAACTCAAAGACGCATCAGGCTGGACAAAGTGGACTGGTTAGAAAATTAAAATGAAAATTCACAGAAAAGACATTTCACTGTGTATCCAGCTCCAATTTGTGTATCTATTGCCTACTTTGTGTTAGAAGCTCTCTCCTGAATTAAATGCACATGTTTTCCCAGGATTTCATAAGACTCCACAGTTGCATTTAGACAACAGTAAGACAACTCAGCTTTTCCAGCATTGTCTTACTGTTTTCTGTGAGGGAAGCAAAGTGAAAATCTTCCCAAAACAGCTGTAACGACTTCAAAAAATTTACTTGGTATTTTTCAAGCTGTAGAAATGTTTTGGGGGCGGTTTTGTTTTGTTTTGGTTTTTGTTTTTTAAGGTATTATCTCCCTTGCTAAGGCTAAGAGAGTATCGAAGATGTATCGATACTAAGAAGTATCGAAGCACGGGTGCAGAAAACATTGCATGTTTTTCTTTATGGGAACGGTTTTACTAACCCGAATTTCACCAGCTTTCGCAGTGTATTAAACAAACCCACTGCCCCAACCCGGCAGCCTCGCAGGAGGATGGAAAACCGCTGGAAACGGGGCCGCTCCCCGGTGTCTGCTGCCCTCCGGTGGCTGGCACGGACCGCTCCTATTTTATACACGTACCTACATAAATATGTAGGTATAAACGTGTACACATATATACATACACATATATGGGTATATAACACACATATATAGGTACATATATGTGCATTCACACATATATGGACGTGTTTGTGTACGTGTATTTATATGTGTGTGCATATACATGTTTGTATATATAGATGAATACATAAAAAGTATCGTGTATTTCCCAACTAGAAATTCCCCCTCGACCCCAAACCGCCCCAGCACTTTTGACTTTGGGAACACAATTCATAAGATTTGGGGACACCATTTAAGGACACTGCACAATGCTCCCTTAATGAGAGCAAAATAGGTAACATCTCATAGCAGATAGACACAAGCACAGATTCCCAAGCCAAACAAACACATCCGTGGGGAAGGAAATAATCTGTGGCACAGCAGTAAAATGGGGGTTGAGGGTGAGTGGGGGGGTTTGAAACCCTTATTTTTCCTTTTTTTCTGTTTTTGTCGATTGCTTGGTGGCTTTGTTGTTAGTTTTACACCCCAGCCCCCCCGTACTTCCCCAGGGAACCACTTTCCCTTGTCGAGCTTGCAGACGTGACACTGTGGGAAAGATGCCGAGCTGTACTTTGTCCTGCTTCGCTGCCCCCAGCACGGATCTGGCTGCTTTCCGGCCAGCATTCTTCTGCAGTGCCTCAACTTCATGGAAAGGAGAAAGCCGAGGGCTTGGGTGGGGGGAAGCTTTTAGGGTTTCGCCAGGGCAGACAGCCCATGCTATAGACCACAAACAAACTATGCAGTGAAAGCATTTTAAAGTCACAATTCTCTGACTCTGTGCGAAAGTAAAACAGACTAGAAAACCACAGGCTCTGTATTCACAACCCTCAGGGTGCAAAGTGGCCTGAATAAAACCAAAAGAAATGGTTGTCCAAGAACAGGCCAGGAAGGCAGTGGGATACTGAAGAAAGACTGGGAGAGGCTTGGGGACAGAGGATTAGTAAGAGGAGGGGAGAAAATGAGTGGGGGGCCGTGGTTCAGCAGTGACCCTATAAGGAGCTCATCAGCAAACACATCCATTTCACCACAGGGCATGCTTAGCTCCCAGGGCAGCTCCTGGGAATGACCACTGCACTGGGAAAAGAGGGGAGGGGGGACCAATTTTGCACAGGGTCAATTATTTCCGATTATTTGGAGATGGGAGAGGAGATTCTTTCCAAGCCCAGTGGGTAATCAGACTCGTGCAATGAAGTGTAGCATTTGTTTCTCCTTGTTACCATAGCAGATATATCCCCTCGGCTGTGCAACCATCTCCATTTCCCTCCCCAACTCAAGGCCCCTTTCACTTCTCACCAAACTACACAGTCATTTCTTCAGGGAGTGAATTACAGCAAGTTTTTCCCTAAGGAACCTTCCTTATTTAGAGAGAAACCACAAGCCAGGGAGATCTGGGAGTGGAGAAGGAGAAAAAAGAGATCAGGCTTGTTTAGAAGCAGCAGCTAAACAGCTGGGAGATCTTTCAGTTGGTTTATATTTCTAACTCTGTTTGGGTCTTGCTTTACAACCTCGAATGAAAACAAATCAGGATTGTTTCCTCTTTCTTGGAATGTCTGTTTAGGGTTTTAAGGGAGGAACAGGGAGGGGGAGAGGGGGAACAACTCCACATGGGTTCTCAGGAATCACTGCTTTCCCAATGCCTGCAGCCTCTTTATCCCCCTGCTAACCACTCCTGCACACATGCAGCCTCACTTTATTCCAGCCACACGATAGAGACACATTTGTAAAAGTGTTTTGTCAAAAAAGGTGGCTTTTCTCCCTTCTCTTGGAAAAGGAAAATGTTTTTTCTGTGTTTGGTCACTTCAGAATAAACTGTCCTGGAGCATCACACTGATTTAATTTTTCTTTTTTTCAAGTAACAAAAGCAGAGTATCTTTCACACTCCACTCCCCCCACCAAAATAAAAAAAAAACAATGGCGAAATATCAGTCTTCAGATAAAAGCAATTTTGAAATCTCATGCTTATGTAGCTCTGTAGGCACAGTGGATATTAATAATTCAACAGAATATTACAGTCATTACTATATTTGGCAGTATCACAACAGTGCGTTTTAGCAGAATTTCTCTCCAAATCTCATTGCAACAGCCATTAATAAATAAAATGCAATTCACTGCATTAAATGTGTTGTTTAAAGGCTAAATATTTCATCAGAACTAATTCATTTTAAATAATCAGACTAGGACTCTCCTCCCAGCACCAGGACAAATCTCAGCTCTGTACACTTTCTACACTTGGAAATGAAATTATGTTTCAAAAAGCAAACCACAAATTGAATTCAACTGGAACATCTACGCAGCAGCTCTTGGACTGCAACCCACTGCAGACAGACAGGGTCACATTCAAACAGGCCACAGGTTTCACAACTTTGTTATGCTGTTTTTGCCACCCAAGTAAATTAAGACTGAAAAAATACAGTAGAACTGCTTGCAT
>WBNQ01052254.1:11943-33673 GCA_013401375.1 Spizella passerina | reverse complement strand
AATAGTTAATGTGCCCAGCCATAGTTTTATTAGTAAATGTTCAAAAAGCCTTTCCAGAAGGGGAGGTAGGAAAGCACTCTTTGAATGCACAGGAGTGCTGCCATTGATTATCACTAAGATAATCATAGAAAAAATTGAATGCTGGTATATTATTATAGCAGCTTATGGCAACACAGGAGATCAAGGATGCTAAGCCATGTAAAACAAAGGTACTTTTTTAACTTTATAATCCATGGATCCCATTGCAAAGGTTCTGGTTTTACTTAGCAACTCACAGCTAAAGCAGACTTTTAATTGTGGTTTGCTCATGTAGAAGTTCATGGGACATTGCTGCAGAGAAGATATGGTACCATATTATTTTACTTTTTGATTAACTCTGTCACCAGTTCTTCTGCTGGGCTGTACATGTGAAATCATACTTCTCGATTCTGGATCAGTTCAGTGACTGCTGTCTCCTCTTTCCCACAGTGTCAGAAGTACTTACATAAAGGTTCAGATCTTCGCACTGTCTATTTGACAAATGCAGTTTGGTAGAACTTCTTGCACATTCTGTCGTGGGAGGGTTACAGAACCTGTTTGGCCATTTATATATTGACAGAGCACTTGTGCCATTTGGACTCAGGGAGCAGACTGATCTCAGTGAGAAGAAAAGCCTGCTCAAATTCCCAAAAGCCTTGCCTAATGTACTGCTGTATCATCTTACTGGCTGTTGCCTTTTTCTGGCAGAAATCCAAAGTTAGCAGCTGAAGAAGAGATGAGATAATGACCTCTGAAATATTGATGTGGTATGCTGGCGACACAGCAGATTTCCCAACAGTGAGCTTGGGTGTACGGCACCTAAAGTCTGCTGTTCATTTTGTACAGCAGATCCAGTGCATGGCCTTTCTTGGAGTGTACCATTGCATACTTGTAGCTGATGTGTCAAAACCTAAATTTTGTCATGCTGCTTTAACTTTTTACAGTTTTGCTATGGTGGAACAAGTGACAAGGGGAGGAATGATGCCATAGCTTTTGAGTATGGTAGATGTGCACTGATTGTTCTATTTCCATTCCCCTTTCCTTCTTGCACTGCTTGAGCAGTGACTGCCTGGATGCTTCCTGCCTTATTTCAGAGTCCTAACCACCTTTGATCTCTCCATGAACACTTTAGCTGTGTTTTCATGTCTTCCTTCCCACTGCTCCCCATGCAGAGAGATAATTGCATTGTCAGAGCTTCTTTGGGATTGAGAATATAATGCACCTTTACTGAGTGCTTTGGTATAAAGGTAGAATCAGAAGTCTCTAACTGCAGTATACCTTATGTCCTGGAGATTAGAATTTCTATAATGATAAGGTCAAGGGAGAATAAATAGAGATCTAAAATGTCTTTATTATCTGCTTCTGAACAGTTGGAGGCAACAAGTGCTACAATAGACAGTTCTTGTGCTAAGTATATCCACTGCCTAACCTGGGGCTGAGCTCTTGTCACTGATGAGTAGAGGAACTGCAATATGCTTGCAGTATTTGTACAGTTCCAAGACCATACACTGGGAGTTTCCAGAAGGAAAAGGGACACCTTTCTTATACCAAAATTGCAGTCAAAGCACCGGTAAATGAAAGGTAAAAAGCAAAACCTGCTACCTGAAAGTACTTACCTGCTGGTGCTGNAAAAAGAAATTAGTTTGCTGGAGGTCTTTGTACTTTCTCTGGTTTAGACCAAAGCATGTTTGTGTAATTTGATGCTTTGACTTGTGACTTGCCTTTCAGATTAAGCAACGTTCTGGGGGGGGACATGAGGGGCACGAGGGTTTTTTGGGGAGGTAGCAGTAGGGGGGATGACTGGCTTCTTAGTGACACACAGCCTATAAATCCATCCTGCTGGCAGGCAAATGAGCCACTCAGTTTACTGGTGTGCACTTCGTCAAATCCACTCATTCCTAGCCTCATATCCTGTATCAATTACTCTGTTCTGTGTGGCTCCCCTGTCTCATTTTCACTCCATTGGTCACCTGCCCAAATTCTCTTGATGCAGGGGGGATGGGAACAGGCAGAGAAGGAAAGACAGGAGGGTTCTCATTACAAATCTGGATTTGAGACAACACATTTAATCCTTAAAGCAAAACTGCTCCAGTGACAGTTAAAATGCTCAGTCTCCCCAGTCTATTCCCTGAAATGGTATTGTTTATTACAATCCCTTAACATTATGTCATGAGCTTGCAAATACATGAGCACGCCATATGATCATCCTCCCAAAAGGAATAGCAAAGGCAGCAAGAAGGAACAAATGCCGTCTTACAGGTTTCTGTTTCAGCAAGGGCTGCAGCTATCGCTGTCAGTGATGTCAAGGTTATCCTGAAATGTGTGCCCAGTGATGTATTTCTTGCTACTTGCCTCACTGCTGAGGCAGCAGTTCAGTCAACACCATGCAGAGGTAACTGGAGGCTTTGCCTCACTCCCAGTGGAGAAAGCAGCAGCCCCGTGTTTGTTGTGGGAGCTTTCTGTGTGTACAAAGCTCAGCACAACTGGGCCAGAGCTCAGATTACAGGGTAGGGGTCTTTGGTGGCTGTACTAGCACACATGAGAGACTTTGTTCAAAGAAGCCAAATAACATGAGCATCTGCTAAAGGCAGCATCTAGATAATGTACATTAAGCAGTTATTGTGTTATGTACAAGCAAAGTACCCAATGCCAAATAATCTTCACAGGAAGGCACAGTCTTCCCAGTCATTTGAGAAGTATGAATCAAACAGTGGCCCAAACTCAGCTGAGAGCTCCTTACAGGGGCTGTGTTCCAGCTCCTAGTGCTTGTGGTCATCTTTACCTGGACTGTTCATCTAAATAAAACTTAAAATTAGCCTATATAAAAATGGTCCTGTGTGAAAGCTGTTAGATTTATTTACCAGGTCTTCACATGGAACTCTACCATGTCATTCTCTCTTGAACTGTATCTATTCCTTCCACTTCTCAAAATAAGTCAGCTAGATTCAAGCTTCCCTACACTTCCCAGGAAAGTTCTTACTGCCAAATTTCAAAACTGCCTGCTTCACTGAATTTTCACTCTTCCTTGACGTTTCTCTAATTGCTCAACTCTTCATATCTGAGACAGGTAGTGTAGAAATTTACATTGACTAGTAGCTTTAGCCATGAGTGACAGTTTCAGACAAGTCTCCCAACACTCACAATTTAAACAAACACTCAAAGAAAGCATGCAGAANTTTGATCTCTCCATGAACACTTTAGCTGTGTTTTCATGTCTTCCTTCCCACTGCTCCCCATGCAGAGAGATAATTGCATTGTCAGAGCTTCTTTGGGATTGAGAATATAATGCACCTTTACTGAGTGCTTTGGTATAAAGGTAGAATCAGAAGTCTCTAACTGCAGTATACCTTATGTCCTGGAGATTAGAATTTCTATAATGATAAGGTCAAGGGAGAATAAATAGAGATCTAAAATGTCTTTATTATCTGCTTCTGAACAGTTGGAGGCAACAAGTGCTACAATAGACAGTTCTTGTGCTAAGTATATCCACTGCCTAACCTGGGGCTGAGCTCTTGTCACTGATGAGTAGAGGAACTGCAATATGCTTGCAGTATTTGTACAGTTCCAAGACCATACACTGGGAGTTTCCAGTAGGAAAAGGGACACCTTTCTTATACCAAAATTGCAGTCAAAGCACCGGTAAATGAAAGGTAAAAAGCAAAACCTGCTACCTGAAAGTACTTACCTGCTGGTGCTGCTAAAAGAATGATGGTATATAATATATGCACACTGCTACAAAGAGAATATTTCTAGCCTAGATTTGGGGTTGCTGGGAGAAAATAGCAAATGTATGTGAGGTAACTGAACCCTTCAGTTTCTTAAAAAAAGAAAAAGAAATTAGTTTGCTGGAGGTCTTTGTACTTTCTCCGGTTTAGACCAAAGCATGTTTGTGTAATTTGATGCTTTGACTTGTGACTTGCCTTTCAGATTAAGCAACGTTCTGGGGGGGGACATGAGGGGCACGAGGGTTTTTTGGGGAGGTAGCAGTAGGGGGGATGACTGGCTTCTTAGTGACACACAGCCTATAAATCCATCCTGCTGGCAGGCAAATGAGCCACTCAGTTTACTGGTGTGCACTTCGTCAAATCCACTCATTCCTAGCCTCATATCCTGTATCAATTACTCTGTTCTGTGTGGCTCCCCTGTCTCATTTTCACTCCATTGGTCACCTGCCCAAATTCTCTTGATGCAGGGGGGATGGGAACAGGCAGAGAAGGAAAGACAGGAGGGTTCTCATTACAAATCTGGATTTGAGACAACACATTTAATCCTTAAAGCAAAACTGCTCCAGTGACAGTTAAAATGCTCAGTCTCCCCAGTCTATTCCCTGAAATGGTATTGTTTATTACAATCCCTTAACATTATGTCATGAGCTTGCAAATACATGAGCACGCCATATGATCATCCTCCCAAAAGGAATAGCAAAGGCAGCAAGAAGGAACAAATGCCGTCTTACAGGTTTCTGTTTCAGCAAGGGCTGCAGCTATCGCTGTCAGTGATGTCAAGGTTATCCTGAAATGTGTGCCCAGTGATGTATTTCTTGCTACTTGCCTCACTGCTGAGGCAGCAGTTCAGTCAACACCATGCAGAGGTAACTGGAGGCTTTGCCTCACTCCCAGTGGAGAAAGCAGCAGCCCCGTGTTTGTTGTGGGAGCTTTCTGTGTGTACAAAGCTCAGCACAACTGGGCCAGAGCTCAGATTACAGGGTAGGGGTCTTTGGTGGCTGTACTAGCACACATGAGAGACTTTGTTCAAAGAAGCCAAATAACATGAGCATCTGCTAAAGGCAGCATCTAGATAATGTACCTTAAGCAGTTATTGTGTTATGTACAAGCAAAGTACCCAATGCCAAATAATCTTCACAGGAAAGCACAGTCTTCCCAGTCATTTGAGAAGTATGAATCAAACAGTGGCCCAAACTCAGCTGAGAGCTCCTTACAGGGGCTGTGTTCCAGCTCCTAGTGCTTGTGGTCATCTTTACCTGGACTGTTCACCTAAATAAAACTTAAAATTAGCCTCTATAAAAATAGTCCTGTGTGAAAGCTGCTAGATTTATTTACCAGGTCTTCACATGGAGCTCTACCATGTCATTCTCTCTTGAACTGTATCTATTCCTTCCACTTCTCAAAATAAGTCAGCTAGATTCAAGCTTCCCTACACTTCCCAGGAAAGTTCTTACTGCCAAATTTCAAAACTGCCTGCTTCACTGAATTTTCACTCTTCCTTGACGTTTCTCTAATTGCTCAACTCTTCATATCTGAGACAGGTAGTGTAGAAATTTACATTGACTAGTAGCTTTAGCCATGAGTGACAGTTTCAGACAAGTCTCCCAACACTCACAATTTAAACAAACACTCAAAGAAAGCATGCAGAATCAATTACCAATCTTTTCATTTCCTTAGCATGCCTCCTGCTTAGGGTGTAACATTTTGAAACAAGCTTTTAGAACTGAGGCAGTCTCAGGCCAGCCCACCTTGGTGTTTAGGAGGAAAAGCTGTGCCAACGCTGGTGAATGTTCTGTGAGCGCCAACACGAAGGTTCATGTGAAGGCCTTCCAGTGTTGCCTGGCTGCAGTCCTGGACAGCTCCTGCTTTGTGACTCATCAGGAAATTTGGATGTTCATCAGCCTCACCTCTCCCTGGTGACTCAAATAAAGCTGGCCAGGAAAGGAGCAATGATGGCTCTGAGAGGGGATGAACACCAAGGATATCCAAGCCTGGAGGAGGCCAGAAATCTGGGGAGGTCAGTGGTCTGTTTCTCCTCCCAGAAAAGGAGACAAGGTTTCTGTGCTTGTGCTGGAAGCCCTAATGATGGGGAAAATGGAGGCTGGAGACTCCTGAGAGATGTTTTTAAAAGCTCCAGGGAAGTAAGAGACAAAAGTATTCCCTCTGTGGGCTTTCTCACCCGCCTGGGCAACAACACTGGGCAAGATTTTTAACCTGTGCTTTTAACCAAAAAATTAAAGCCTATAATCTGTCATGAAGATTTCCTTATCTGAGTCTCAGTTTTTAAAGAATATTTCCAGAATTTTCCCAGTTTTAATTTTATCCATTTTATCAAGCTCTAAAATGGCCATAGATGAGTTGATGCAAACTGTCACAAGAATTCATCTTTCTTTTTCAGTGGCTTAATCTGAAGTGGCTTTAATCAAAGATAATTATACATAGGAATAAGTATTTCTACTGAAAGGATCACTTTGTCACCCCCTTAATCCTTTCTTATGAAGGCAGCTCTTGAACACATGTGACAACCATGCAGGTTTCATGAAATGGACATAGAGCATAGTATTCATGATCTGTCTTTCAGCTCCTAAATAAAATCCTGTCTAAGTCAGGTGTAGGACCAACCAGACTAAAACCAAAGTATCTTACAAGTAGAGCCTGAGACTTGCCCTGGAACTAAAGGCTGAATGAAGAATGAATCTCTCCCAGGGTAGACGAGAATAATATCCCCATTTCCTCATTCAGATTTTAAGCTCAGTACTCACATTTCATAATTTGGGAATACCAGCAATTTCAAATTCATGTTAAATATGCTTTCAGGAGAATATTACAGTGGTAGAAGGTGAACTATTTTGGTATGGCAAATTGATAGTAGTAGTCAGAACACTGAGGAAATGCTGTTTTACTCCAACAGTAATTGTGGAAGCTGAGCCAGACTTCTGGCTCCCATGTCCAACCATGGCTGTTGTCCTTGCACATTTGTGTCTGAGGCCAGTCTAACACAGAGGTGCTGAGCTCTGTTTAATGCTCCTGGACTTAGTGCTCCCAGGAATTAGACCTCCTATTCTTACAGTCTCCAATTCCAGCATGCTGGCAGAGTTGGCTTGTTTAGTCCCTGACTTTAGTGAGAGCAAGTTGTCAACATCTTCAAAGGCTGGATGAAGAGGATTTGTGTTCCCCCTGCCCATTCCTTTCTGTGTATTCCCAAGAGGAATGTCTGCCTGAGAACTGGAAAAAACTGCTCCCCTGATGTGTGAGATTTCTGTTTGTTTGTTTTTGTCCTGTTGTCCTCAGTGCAAGTGTTGGGCTTAACTCAGGATATCGTGCCCAGCCAGGCAGTCTGGGCTAAGCTGGCAGTTGTGTCTGGGGGCAGGGGTGGGGGGAAAGAAAGTGTTATTTTTGCAGAGCTGTAAATCCAGCACCTTTTGCCAGTGCTGCATCTTTTTTTATTGCTTGTTTCTAAGAAGGTATTGCTGCAACAGCACCGGCTGCAAACAAAATCTTGTTTGCTCCAAGTTCACCACAGGACAGGTCATGCATTTTGAACATTTGCGGGACACTCGTAAAGGAAATACAGAGCACGCTTTCCAAAAGCTTCAGCTTGAAATGCAACAGTTTCCTTGCTGCCTGGAGCTTCAATGTCAAAGAGATTTCTATTTTTAGAGAGAGATTCTACTCAAAGAACTATATAAGGCTGTGCTGGGGAGACCATTACTTTTTTATTATAGATGAGAGTATTAGTTACTCAATTGGGAAGAAAAATTCTGCATAAAAGTGACAACCACAAAGATACTCTCATCTGGTTCTCTTCTGTGGGTGAGAAGGAACTGAGATGAAAACTGAAGACTCAATATTTGCTTTTCACTATTCCAGTTTCTCTCAACTTCTTGAAACAAGTGCTTTAGGCATTTAAAATGTCAGACAAGGCTCTTGATCTGAAGTGATGATGCAAGAGGGAAGAGATAACTCCATGCAGTTTGATGCCAAAAGACAACTTGCTATGCTAACATGTGACAACACAAGGGGAAACTCCACAAATAATCAATGTTTCATTTATGGGGAAACTAAATAAAACTTGATGTTACAGATTCAGCCTTTACAGGTATATATTTATTAGTTATCCTGAGTACAAAGTGCACCTAAACTGAATGAGTGCTGCAGGAAAGCCATCAGAGACAGTGGTCAGGTGGGCTCAGAATAGTAGTCACAGCTAATAGCAGGAAAATGGAAGAGTATCTGAAGTTCTGGCTTTGCTGGGGAGCCTTCTTCTGAAGCTTGATTTTTAGTCACATAGAATCATCCAGGAAACACCTAACTGTGTTACCCTTAATCTCTGGCTTTGTATTAATAGAGAGGAAAAAGATCTGTACAGAATTGAACAAATTTGTGTTCTCAATTCATGATCCCACTGTGATTTCTCCCACAGTTTGGAGAGGAACTGTTGGGCTTCTGGTCTGGTTGGACAATCATGACTTACAGACTGCTGGTGTTTGTTTACAACACAATGGTGTTGCTTAATCCTATTTGTCTCCTACAGCAGCATTTCAGTAAGAAAATGTTTCTTGTTTTGTGTTAAAGAAGTGCAGCCCAGGTGACACTGGTTTTAGCATCTGTTGCCGATGTTAGCACAGCAGTTGGAGCCAATTTGGTTTTTGCTTGATTAAGGACTCAATGAGGTAAGAGAACTAAATTAAGGACAGTGGATCTACTTCTTCTGTAGTCCAACACAGCTCCTGTGATGAATTCTGAGTTAGAGATGGGACTGAAATCATGCTGGTCTTACCTTGCCCAGGGTTTCTATTTCTGTTTTTATATTGTCTGGCTAGCTGTGACATAACCTCTTTGGCTTCAGGAGAATAAAGTGAGGAACACCTACACTGAATGAGGGGTGAAAAGCAGCAGCTGGAAGTAACGTGTGCATTCCTGTAACAAAAGGAAAGACAGGGCCCTTGGGTTGTGCAGAGGGTAACACAGGGCAGACTAGGCGGTGGCAAAGCTGGAGTATAGGCAGCAATGGCTGAACAGTTTGAACGAGGGAAATTCTTTAATCCACTCAGTGCACTGAGTCAGGAATAGCAGGAGAAATAACATCTCTACTTTGACCCTTCTTTAAATTATTTTTATTCAAAAGAAATAAAATTACGGGCATTTAGAAGCACACGGCATATTGATCCTGGCTCATAATTACGAGCATGAGAAGCAGTTCAAGTGTGTGGGGGCCCAGGGGCACCTTTATAGAGTGATTGGTGAAATCAGCGTTAGTGACTGACGCCGCTGCGGCCCGGCCCAGCCGGCCCTTGGCGGAGTTTGGGGGCTGCGCCTGAGGGCCCGAGCTGAGGGACAGGGAGCGGGCCCCGCTTCCCGCGCTTTTCCCGGTCCCGTGCTGCTCCCTGGCGGCCGGCGCTGAGGGCCCGCCCGCCGTCAGGGAATTGCCGGAATTCTGAGGCGTCATTCCTGAAAAACCTGAGGAACGTGGCCCTAGCTCTGCTCTGCCGTCCTGCTAAAGGCCTTACGCGTTCTCCAGGAGGGTCCGCACAAAGCAGCCCCTCACCCGTACGGGAGTCGGAAGTGACTCTTCCCNTGAATGAGTGCTGCAGGAAAGCCATCAGAGACAGTGGTCAGGTGGGCTCAGAATAGTAGTCACAGCTAATAGCAGGAAAATGGAAGAGTATCTGAAGTTCTGGCTTTGCTGGGGAGCCTTCTTCTGAAGCTTGATTTTTAGTCACATAGAATCATCCAGGAAACACCTAACTGTGTTACCCTTAATCTCTGGCTTTGTATTAATAGAGAGGAAAAAGATCTGTACAGAATTGAACAAACTTGTGTTCTCAATTCATGATCCCACTGTGATTTCTCCCACAGCTTGGAGAGGAACTGTTGGGCTTCTGGTCTGGTTGGACAATCATGACTTACAGACTGCTGGTGTTTGTTTACAACACAATGGTGTTGCTTAATCCTATTTGTCTCCTACAGCAGCATTTCAGTAAGAAAATGTTTCTTGTTTTGTATTAAAGAAGTGCAGTTCAGGTGACACTGGTTTTAGCATCTGTTGCCGATGTTAGCACAGCAGTTGGAGCCAATTTGGTTTTTGCTTGATTAAGGACTCAATGAGGTAAGAGAACTAAATTAAGGACAGTGGATCTACTTCTTCTGTAGTCCAACACAGCTCCTGTGATGAATTCTGAGTTAGAGATGGGACTGAAATCATGCTGGTCTTACCTTGCCCAGGGTTTCTATTTCTGTTTTTATATTGTCTGGCTAGCTGTGACATAACCTCTTTGGCTTCAGGAGAATAAAGTGAGGAACACCTACACTGAATGAGGGGTGAAAAGCAGCAGCTGGAAGTAACGTGTGCATTCCTGTAACAAAAGGAAAGACAGGGCCCTTGGGTTGTGCAGAGGGTAACACAGGGCAGACTAGGCGGTGGCAAAGCTGGAGTATAGGCAGCAATGGCTGAACAGTTTGAACGAGGGAAATTCTTTAATCCACTCAGTGCACTGAGTCAGGAATAGCAGGAGAAATAACATCTCTACTTTGACCCTTCTTTAAATTATTTTTATTCAAAAGAAATAAAATTACGGGCATTTAGAAGCACACGGCATATTGATCCTGGCTCATAATTACGAGCATGAGAAGCAGTTCAAGTGTGTGGGGGCCCAGGGGCACCTTTATAGAGTGATTGGTGAAATCAGCGTTAGTGACTGACGCCGCTGCGGCCCGGCCCAGCCGGCCCTTGGCGGGGTTTGGGGGCTGCGCCTGAGGGCCCGAGCTGAGGGACAGGGAGCGCGCCCCGCTTCCCGCGCTTTTCCCGGTCCCGTGCTGCTCCCTGGCGGCCGGCGCTGAGGGCCCGCCCGCCGCCAGGGAATTGCCGGAATTCTGAGGCGTCATTCCTGAAAAACCTGAGGAACGTGGCCCTAGCTCTGCTCTGCCGTCCTGCTAAAGGCCTTACGCGTTCTCCAGGAGGGGTCCGCACAAAGCAGCCCCTCACCCGTACGGGAGTCGGAAGTGTCTCTTCCCCGTGAATTGCCGCTGTCCCTGCCCTGAGGAAGCCCCCAGAAATGTCTCCATGGCCGTCCCCTCGTCCTTGCCCGTGTGCCCGCCGTGCCGCAAAGGCGCGTTCCTCACTCGATCCCCTTGGCAGCTGCCTCCAGGCAGGAATCCCGGGCTGTCTTTCCACAGTTCCTGGACAGTTTCCTTCTGGGATTAAACAAATCCCCACACTGTTTCCCGGACGAGCAACTGGCCGAAGGTTTGGTAATTAATTCTGACTTTTGCTTGCTGTGCATTCAGATGGCACTGAACTTTTTCCTGCTCGTTTTTTAATAACAGACAGAGATTTTGATATTGACAAGTCATTTCTTAAAATGTTGTACATCTGGTCAGTCATTTTTTTTAATGTATTCTTAAATAATTTCTCCAGTGTGGTTTCCACTGAAATTTTCATGCTTCACTTGTAAGATACGGTTCTACGCTTGAATTTTTTTTATTTTGTTAGCTACTGTCCTAAGGAGATCAGAACTGACAGTTGCTAAATAACTAAAAACTTCTATTTGATCAACACTACCTTTTTAATAATGACATAAATAAATGCATTACATAGCATTTCCATTAGCAAAATGTAAGTACAAATGTCTATTCCAAGATGATAATCAAGGACTATAAGCTCCAAGGCACTTTTGGACCTGAGAAAATGAAGTATTAACTCTTTTTTGTTTGATTACAGCAAGGTATATAATCCTGCATCACCTGAGCTTTTGGCATTGGTTGGATATGTCAAAGAAAAAGCTTGAAACTCCTGAAAACCAGGGAGACACAACATCACACCTGAAATTTTAATTATCATCCATTGATCATCTGAAATGGTTAGTACGAGAATATGTATATTTGATCATTTTAATTGGTTTCTATTTATATTTCCATTGCAAACTCTTTTTAAAATATTAACTTCAAGATTTTGGTGCCAGTATAAACTCAGTCTGCAATTTTTCTGAAGCTTTGTTCCAATGTCTGTCTCTCATGCCCCTCTAGATAAGCACACTTCATAAGTAGTGCTCTTGATAAGTAGTCTCCACTCATGTAAGACAATAACATATTCTGCATGTTAAAAAGTTCCTAAATGATATATTGAGTCCAAGCACTTCTTTAGCACAAAAGAATAAACATTTCTTACTGAAATGCTGCTGTAGGAGACAAATAGGATTAAGCAACACCATTGTGTTGTAAACAAACACCAGCAGTCTGTAAGTCATGATTGTACAATTATTTCCTCAGGCCTGCTCTTATTAGCTGAAGGTTAACTCAGCAGCACAAAATGCACAGTGCTACAAAAACCAGCTGCACTGTGCATGTGTTTGTACAAGCCTGAACTTACTTAAGGATAAAGATTTATTTGAGAAGCCACCAATTTCCAAAATATTTGTAAATATCTTACTACGCCTGGAGTCCTTTAGTGCAGCCGTTTTGAAACATGTTTGCTGTGATACCTGCTCTGAGTATCCAAGAAAGGAGTAAACAAACTGGGTAAAAGAAATGAGATTGAGGGGAAATGCTGAATAGTTCTTTTTCTGTTGGGTACCTTTAAGTATTGTACAATGACCATAAGTGTTTGTCATTAAAACTGAATATTTAAACATCACATATAGAGAACACCAGGCAAATGTAGGATAGGGGTTTTTTTGCCTTTTACCCCACTATCCTTGTTTGTTTTTTTTTAAATACAGAAAAAATATTATAAAAGTTTTATGGAATTATCATAAAGCATGCATATAAAAACGTAACTGCCACTATTAAAACCATACTTTGATGAATTTAACTGCCTCTGTCTTAGAAAGTTCTGGATTTATCTGAATGTTGATCACCACCAGAGGGCCCCAGTCTCTCTTAGAGCAAAGCAGATTATGTATTAAAATAGGGTGGTGAAATTTGGTCCGTTTTGATAATTACTGATTTTATTTTTTTTCTCTTGTTGCTAAGTTGCACACACACACACATGCTGTGCATTTGTACAATGCAATATAATGTGGCTAATTATAATAACAAACAAGTCTTATTTTAGCTTTGCCACCGGTGCAGAGTTTAATTGTGCTTGTCAGGTGAGCCTGATATTTTCGGATCAGAGGTTTCCGAGTCAGCTGAAGTTAATCTGTTCCCTGACCGCTCTGTGCTCGTCTCAAACACCAGAGGGCAGCAAATCCCCACGGAAGGAAAATGAAAACGTTTGCTCAGAGAAAAATTATCATTCCCTTTCCATCCAATCCCACTTCCTAGTCATTCCCTATCAGAAATGGCCACTGTAGGGCATACTCAAAGTAATTACAATAAATTACATATATAGGTATCATGATGTTTTGTTGGGTTTTTTGTTTGGGTTTGTTTGTTTGTTTGTTTTACTTCATAGTCATAATTTAATTAAAAAACCAATTCAATGAACTCATATGATTTTGTAAGTAAGTGTAACTTGAAGGTCAGAGCACTGTTTGCTGCACTGCATATGTTGTTATCTTGATATATTGTAAAAGGGAGCAGAGAAGGAAGGAAAAGGGAAAAAATAAGGAGATAAAGTTAAAATTAAGACTCAGGAAAAGGAGTACTACAACCACAAAAAAAAAAAAAATGAGCTGCAGCTACAGTAGTGGGTGGCTTTTTGTAATTTTCCATGTCTGAATATTTTTTGGCAGAAGTGAAATATGAACACTAAGATCTATACAGATAGTGAGGATGATAAAAAAACCACAAACCAACAAAACACAATCAATCAAAAATCCCAGAAAGCTTGGGACTTTCCTTCATTAAAACTCTTTGCTCCTCAAAGCTATTGACTTTAAAACTCAGCTTTGCAAAGAGGAGTCATTTGATGTGAAATATTCCGGCAGCTCTTTATTAAAAGACATAATTTCTGATGGAGGTAAGCACATTGATATTGCACATTGAAAGCATTGCAAATTCTTCAGCACCATTTTCACAGTTCTTAATCTCTATTTGCAGTCTCTTCAGATTAACAGTAAGAATCACAAGTTTGATCTAGCTGAGATAGGGACATTTTGTCTTTTTTCTTTTTTATCCTTACTAAGACCATTCTGAAGAGCATTCCTCATGCTTCTCTGTCTTCTCACGTGTTATTTGATGTGAGAACTTGAGGCTTTTCACCAAATCTCTCTGTGCAGGAAAGTATCCCCATGGCATTGGAAATTGGCTGTTATCATTAGAGGCAGATCTCCTGTGAGTTTCTGTATTTCCTTACACAAAGCATACCACAATTTATTGCCAGAAGATTCTATCTTTGATTGGAAAACTACTCATGTTGTACTCTGAGACTTCAGGAAAGGAATTTCCTTACAAGCTTTTGAAGGCATTTATCATTATTGTCTGACTTTGCAGGGTTAGATCCTTTGGAAAATGTATTTTGTTTTGGTTTTTAAAGTAACATTCTACATCCAAGCAGTGTTATGTAAAGAATCCCCTTTTCTTACTTCTTTTCATGAATCCCTCACTGAAGCAAGAGTGTACACATATAATTGACTAATGAGACCCCACAAGGTGTGACTGTTGGCCTTGTGAAAGAGCCACAATCAAAATGATCTGGCAAGACTAAAAGTGGGTTTTTCTAGCTTGTTAGAGTAACACAAACTGTTTCACTTGGAAAATGGAATTTATAAATCAAGAGGTGTCTTGTGGACACCAGTTCAGCCACAGAGGTTCTGGGGGTGCTTAGTGTGGTTCCAAACTGTGTAAGGGAAGCCTGGGGCAGGAGGTAGGTGGTTGGGTTTTATGTTGTCTGTTGGGTTCTTTCCTTGGGAAAGGAGGGAAATGTGATCCTGGGCCATTAATAGGATAACTCCATCTGCAGAACATGGGAGGTCATTATTTATCTTTACTTGGTGCTGTGAGTGCCCTGTTGAGTTCAGAAAGATGTGGGCAAATTGGAAAGGGTCCAAAGCAGATCAGTAACTATGCTCAAAGACTTAGAAAGCATGACCTGTGAGGAGACTGGGGAGGAATTTACTGGATTCAGTCTTTCTCTTTTGGGGAAAAAAACCCAAAAAAACAAGACTAGAGATGGGAGGGAGGACTTGACCTCTTCACAGCAGGAAACTGTTATAAGGAAGGCAGGAAAATTTTTGGTTCTTCTTTGTAGGCTTAAGACAGCAAGAAATCAACTTTGCAGTGAAGAAAATGTAAGCTTATATATTCAGTATTTTTGAGGACAGTGCAGGACTTTGCTAAGTTAGGACTCCTGGAAACTCTTTCAGTGAAGGATTTTACAAGAGTTTAAGCAAATTTCTGTCAGGAATTGCCTATGCTGGTTTAATCCTCTGGGCTACAAGCTGGTTTCAGTGGTTCTTGAGTGAAGTTTAGCTCTGGCCACAAGTCCTGATTTATGGTGACTGAGGTTTTGACAAAGCCCCAGTGCAAGAGCTCATCAGTGTGGTTGGTGGAGTTTGGGTGTAACAGCTCCAGCCAGAGGAGTACCAGCCCCTCAGGGCTCAAGCACAGCCCCACAAATCTCTGCTCAGTGCTAGCAACCACCCAAACAATCTCTGGGAAAGGGGGAAAACCAGCCAGGAGCCCAGCCTGCAGGACCTCACTGGATGTGTGGTTGCCACAGAGCTGGAAAGGCCCACAAAATCACGTCTGGAATGGTGCCCCAAACAGCCTTGGTTCATCTCAGCCATATTTTTGAGAGACAGAGTGCCTGCAACATGAATACTTGAAAACACAGAGCCACTTTACCTCTGTGTCTGAAAAGAAATAGTGTAAAAGAAGAGGAAATGCATTCCTTCCTGGAATAACTTAGCACAGAACTGAGACTCCATAAGGCCCAGGCTGGCTTCACTCAAGAGGGCAGCAGGCACAGGAGAGAGTGTGTTATATAATCTCTGCCATTCTTCTGGGGTCAGTGCAGAAGCTACAGTCTGTGCTAGAGAGGATTCTGCAACCATCCTGAAAAGTTTACTCCACTTGTTGGTGACTCTAACAAGGTCTGGTTAAGGAAAGTAAGGCTCCTGTAACTCCCAGTGCCTTTATCAGGCATCTGGACTCATCTGGCAAAACAGATTTCAGATCACTTTTGCTGTTGGGAGTGTAACTGCTCCCAAAGTATGGCTGAGTTGAGTGAAATGTCTGGATGGCTCAATGAAGAAGGGCTTCATTTCTTTCCTGACCCAAGTTCATATCTAATATGGAGAGTCTGGAATGGCTTTGACATCACCCTAATCCACTGCAGATGCTTGCTCACCTTGCAGTTGGAGAGTACTGGATCACAAGCCATCTGTATTGCAGAGGCCTACACACTGCAAAAGAGCAGCTCAAGACTGAAACATTGAGGAGAGAACAGGCACACACACAAAAAACTTCTGGCAGTCTCTTCTTGTTACTGTGTGTATGCAGTGAGATGCAGGAAACCCAAACAGTTCCTGACGTGAGTAATGTAAGGAAATTAAGTTTGATTTAGCACTGCTGTCTATCCTCTCCATCAACTGCTGCATCTAGACTTGCCCTGAGCACTGTGGCACAACAGCTGTGCTGGCTTCCTGCTCAGATTATCAAGTACCAAAAGGGAAGGAGATTTATTCCAAGACTAATGCCTTGTAGAGTCATTGGATATGTATAAACTATAGCTTCAGCTCTGAGCAATAAACAGGGGAATGTTGCATACCACCCCTCAAGTATGCACAGGTATGTGTGGACCATGAAATGATCAAATCTTTCCCTACAGTTAATTGTGACTAATGCAGAGATTTATGCTTCATCCAGATCTGTTCTCCAGGTTTTCCTTAGGTAAAGTATCTTTATATTTAGAAGCATGGCATATGACAACAAAAGTTTGCAACATGCAGGAGACATTCTTATAAGGCACCAGTCACTTGTCTTTTAATGCTTGCTTGTAGATCAGCTGGGTATTTGCTATTAACATGTTTTCTCAAATCTCTTGTAAAAAAGCAGAAATCAAGGGGGTTTTGATGATTACCTTGCTTGGAGGAAGTTGGTTTAATTATGTCAGTTGTCATTTACAAAGTCTGCAGCAGTTCTAACATGATTCATAAAAAATGAAACTTCTTATACTTGGAGATACACCTAAAAAAAGCAGTGGAATGGAAGTTCTGTTTCCTCTCCAATTCTGACAGTGGTTTGGTTTTTACTTTTTTATTTCCTTTCTAAGCATTTTCTTCTCTGCCTCTGGGTATTATAGTGGTTTTGCATTCAGTGAGATCACCCACAGAAGACCCCTGTTTTTATCAGAGAATCCCCCTGCTTGATGATTATCCTGAATTATTCCTTGTTTTTTGGTACATTACAAAAAGAGGGAATAGCTGGAAGCATGCTATGCTGTATGGATTGCACAACCCTGATATGGCTCATCTGCTCTAATTCTCATGCTGAGGAAGATGAGGAAATCATCACCTAATCTGAACAGAGACACACACAAGGCACTGGAGATCACTATTCCTCTTAAGGCCCTCAGGCTGCTCTTTTCTATACCTCTGCTTCTTATTTTTCTGTAACTCAGCTTTTCCATTCAAAGCACTAATGATTTTCAATTATAAATTGAGTAATGCCAACAGGAAATCTGAGCAGTTCAAACCAGTGTTGACTGACCTAAAGTATTGTACTTAAAAGAGCTGAGAGTACTGCAGGTTGTGAAGTGAAAATTTATTCCTTTTTTTTTCTCTGGAACAATATTTGTTCTCTGCACTTCAATCCTCTCTGTTTTCACACCCAAATGAAATGAACTGAGAAACCTTAAACCCAGATATTAGGAAGTTTTCTTACAATTAATCACTCTGAGTAAGAAGCATCTGGTTCTGAG
Organism: Spizella passerina; assembly: GCA_013401375.1. Taxonomy (NCBI): domain Eukaryota; kingdom Metazoa; phylum Chordata; class Aves; order Passeriformes; family Passerellidae; genus Spizella; species Spizella passerina. The sequence goes on along the minus strand of WBNQ01052254.1, from coordinate 16,126 downwards.
TGTACTAAATCTGTGGGAGAAATCATAAATGAGATGACATCTTATATCAAGGCTTTATCTTAACATAAACAGATAATTCTTTTATTTCTTTTGGAACTCTGCTGTCCCCAGTCAGATATGAGAACAAACAAGACATTAGTTTTAATTCCCAGTATAAAAGTCCCTTAAAGCAATCTACTGGGAAAAGTGAGTCTGGAAACCACTGGCATTGTCTCAGCTATTTGGGCTGTAATGAATTAAAAAGGACAAAATTCTAATTTTAGTAGTGTTTAAGTAGACTTGTGAGAATTCAAAAGAGGATTGGGGTTGCTCATTCTTAATAAAACAACTTTTAGCTGTGGTTTGATTTTTTTTCCTTGAAAAGCATCTTAGATGATATGAATATTGATTAGGGCATGGGTAGGGATCTCCCTGCAGATAAGGAGGTGCTCAGAGGGCGTTTGTTCCTTTTGATCTCACAGTACAGCCTGACAGAGACGAGTTGCAAGGGCAGGTCCAGCAGGGAGCTTGGCAACCATGATGATGGTGATGATCCTCCATGTCATCTGTTATCATAACATGTTATCTGCTCCTCCACAGCAGACTGCACCCAGCAAGTCACTGAGATGCCTCATTCCATTCCCTCATTAAGGATCACGTGCTGGATTTGACATGCATCTGGAGAAAGCATTGGTTCCTCAGGCTGTATGCACTGCAGGCCCAAGAAGAGGCAAGGCAAATGCAATGTCTGCACTCACCCTCTGTGTAATGGCAGCCATTGTCACCCAGCTGTAGAAAAATGTCCCCTTCCTTCAATTTTGCTTGCCAGATCAGACATTTCTCCTACTTTGCACTTAACACATCTCTAGCTGTATTTTGTTGAATCAGCAATTTCTTTGTTTAAAAGAAATTTGTCTGTCCTATAACAAAACATTCCTCGTTGTTTTTCCTTCTTCTGTTTAGCTGAAATGTGCAGCCTTGTTCTGCAGGCATGGACTCAGGGATTTCCAAAAGCTAAAGGTCAGCCTGAAATCTCACAGCATACTTACTGTACAAAAGCCAAGCAAGGAAATGTTCAAGGAGTCTTTGGAGAGCATTATCCTAAAATATAAACTTAGAGTTGTGGCAATCCCATGTGCCTTGTGGTCAGTATTTTTTTTTTTTTAAACAAAGGATATTATTAATATGAATTTTCTCATATCCTGAACTCTCAAAATAAAGCAGATTTAAGAGATCATTTTTACAGTTATCCCTTTTTCCACAGAATGTGGCTGTCACATTTTATGTGACCGTGTATTGACTGTTTTAAACAGGTTAGATTGTTGTTTTTATTTAATGGCAAAGTCAGTTATTTTTTGCTCAGATCATATCTTGCCCTCAAATCCTTCTTTCGTGATGTGTTCTTAAGGTAAGCAGATATAAATATTGAACACATATTTTAATGTTCTCTAATTACAATGGATGTCTTAGCAGTGCTGCCCATCCTATGTAATTTCCTTGTCAGGGAACACACTGGGATCTCCCTGCTCTCAAATAGCTGATTTACCATGAAGACAAAGATATTGATTGACATTTTTGCCTGCTTATTGCAGCTTAAAGCTATCAGGGAGGGTTCCTTTATGAAGTACAGATAAATATAAGTGCATGGACACCCACACACATTTTCAGATGACTAATGCTGTTGCTGAAAGGAAAATGCATCCAACAAATCTGCTTGTAATCGGACCTCACTCAGTGCTGATTGTTCCAAAGCTGGCTAGAAAAAGGTATGCTAATTCCAATCAAAATTGCTTATATTCTGCTGTGAGAGAGTGGGAATTACTGTTTACTATCCTTAGTATTCTCCACAAAAAGATGAAAGTATTGTGAAAACTGTGAAATGTGTTCTTTCAGTAAGAAAATTGAGTGCATCTCAGTAGCATGTGGGCCAGGGAAATTGAACAAGGAAGGAAGATCCTCAGGAAAATGTTGCCTAAATATGTCACGAAAAATGGGACCCAGTTTGTTTGGAAGCCTGGTTCCTTGTGATCTCCTGAAGCTAAATAGCAGGGGAACCCATAAACTGTGTTAAAGAGTGGAGGAGTTAGAAAACTTTAAAGTCATTTTGTCCAGAAGTCTTCATTAGCTCACTAGTGGTTTTGGGGGATTTTTTTCCTCAATCTTCTTTTCTCTCCAGACAGATCAGATATGAATAGACACACAGTATGGGGGAGGGCTTGCAATGGCTGCAGCTGGAGCAGAATCCACGCCCTGTACAGCAGTTTCACATTCCATTTAGCATCTATAAACTCTTCTTTCCAAACTTTTGTATTGTCTTCAGTCCTGACAATTTTCTGTGCTAAACCAACTGCAGTTAGCATTGCTTGCTGTGTGTATTTTCCTCTGTAACTCTGCCCTTCTGCTGCTCAGCCCTGGGGCACTCTGGATTTGTATCCTCAGCAGTGCAAGGGACTGCTGAGCTCTGCTCAAGCCCAGCCCTTGAGTGTCCATCATTGCTACCCCAAAAGATGAACTGATGATTGGCAACCAGAGCATGCCAGCCCAGCTCTGGGCTGCAGCACTTCCATAAATCCACAGGGAACTGGGCTCAGCCAGACCCCAGGCTGCCAGACCAGGCTTCATTCCAGCTCTCTTTGATGTAAAGGCACTGCCTGAACTCTGTAGAAAGTGATACGTGAATAAGATGAGAGCAATAATTTTTAGTGCTTTACATCTATATTGCACTTCTAAAGTTTAACAAGGCTCAGGCTTTTTATCCCTTTTTTTTTTCTCTGTGCAAGACTAAGGTTATTAACTCTTACCATTTTATCATTGTCCATTTTTACCTACACACTACGGTCTCCTGCTGCTANAGTTAGAAAACTTTAAAGTCATTTTGTCCAGAAGTCTTCATTAGCTCACTAGTGGTTTTGGGGGATTTTTTTCCTCAATCTTCTTTTCTCTCCAGACAGATCAGATATGAATAGACACACAGTATGGGGGAGGGCTTGCAATGGCTGCAGTTGGAGCAGAATCCACGCCCTGTACAGCAGTTTCACATTCCATTTAGCATCTATAAACTCTTCTTTCCAAACTTTTGTATTGTCTTCAGTCCTGACAATTTTCTGTGCTAAACCAACTGCAGTTAGCATTGCTTGCTGTGTGTATTTTCCTCTGTAACTCTGCCCTTCTGCTGCTCAGCCCTGGGGCACTCTGGATTTGTATCCTCAGCAGTGCAAGGGACTGCTGAGCTCTGCTCAAGCCCAGCCCTTGAGTGTCCATCATTGCTACCCCAAAAGATGAACTGATGATTGGCAAGCAGAGCATGCCAGCCCAGCTCTGGGCTGCAGCACTTGTATAAATCCACAGGGAACTGGGCTCAGCCAGACCCCAGGCTGCCAGACCAGGCTTCATTCCAGCTCTCTTTGATGTAAAGGCACTGCCTGAACTCTGTAGAAAGTGATACGTGAATAAGATGAGAGCAATAATTTTTAGTGCTTTACATCTATATTGCACTTCTAAAGTTTAACAAGGCTCAGGCTTTTTATCCCTTTTTTTTTTCTCTGTGCAAGACTAAGGTTATTAACTCTTACCATTTTATCATTGTCCATTTTTACCTACACACTACGGTCTCCTGCTGCTAAAAATTCCTTCACTCAGCTCTGTTCTCCTCTTTTTCCATGTTTATTTTTTTTATGTGGATAGATTCGCTCCCGAGATATCTTGTCATCTCTTTGTGTATTCAATGTGATATCTTTTCTTAAATTATTAAACTTATGTTTCCTAGAAACAAAAAAAACCAAAACAATCATGTCTACGTGTGTTGCAGAAGGTGGGAGAAGATGAGTGCCAGGTTTCTGAGCACAGGCTCTCCAGGCAGTTGATTTATTCAGGTTGGACTATGTCTACACAAAAATTTTTGCTGGCATAACCATTTTTCCACATCTCCGTTTCGAAACCCTAGGAATGGATATCTAAACTCATGACACTTGTCCTTCATTTAATTATAAACTCTGAAGTATGTGGTTTTTATAGTTTCACATTTCAAGACCACAAGCATGGCTGTGGAAACTTAAATTTTGCTTTCTCTGGGTCAGTCCATATAAAGAGCTTATATGCTTGATAATTGAATTAAAATGAACTAATACAAATCTCCTTGCTAAATTCTGTTGGAATTGCTCTGTTTCACTTGGTTCCACATGAAAACTGAAGAAACAACAAAGCA
>WBNQ01052254.1:0-10832 GCA_013401375.1 Spizella passerina | reverse complement strand
GCTAAACCAACTGCAGTTAGCATTGCTTGCTGTGTGTATTTTCCTCTGTAACTCTGCCCTTCTGCTGCTCAGCCCTGGGGCACTCTGGATTTGTATCCTCAGCAGTGCAAGGGACTGCTGAGCTCTGCTCAAGCCCAGCCCTTGAGTGTCCATCATTGCTACCCCAAAAGATGAACTGATGATTGGCAACCAGAGCATGCCAGCCCAGCTCTGGGCTGCAGCACTTCCATAAATCCACAGGGAACTGGGCTCAGCCAGACCCCAGGCTGCCAGACCAGGCTTCATTCCAGCTCTCTTTGATGTAAAGGCACTGCCTGAACTCTGTAGAAAGTGATACGTGAATAAGATGAGAGCAATAATTTTTAGTGCTTTACATCTATATTGCACTTCTAAAGTTTAACAAGGCTCAGGCTTTTTATCCCTTTTTTTTTTCTCTGTGCAAGACTAAGGTTATTAACTCTTACCATTTTATCATTGTCCATTTTTACCTACACACTACGGTCTCCTGCTGCTAAAAATTCCTTCACTCAGCTCTGTTCTCCTCTTTTTCCATGTTTATTTTTTTTATGTGGATAGATTCGCTCCCGAGATATCTTGTCATCTCTTTGTGTATTCAATGTGATATCTTTTCTTAAATTATTAAACTTATGTTTCCTAGAAACAAAAAAACCCAAAACAATCATGTCTACGTGTGTTGCAGAGGGTGGGAGAAGATGAGTGCCAGGTTTCTGAGCACAGGCTCTCCAGGCAGTTGATTTATTCAGGTTGGACTGTGTCTACACAAAAATTTTTGCTGGCATAACCATTTTTCCACATCTCCGTTTCGAAAGCCTATGAATGGATATCTAAACTCATGACACTTGTCCTTCATTTAATTATAAACTCTGAAGTATGTGGTTTTTATAGTTTCACATTTCAAGACCACAAGCATGGCTGTGAAAACTTAAATTTTGCTTTCTCTGGGTCTGTCCATATAAAGAGCTTATATGCTTGATAATTGAATTAAAATGAACTAATACAAATCTCCTTGCTAAATTCTGTTGGAATTGCTCTGTTTCACTTGGTTCCACATGAAAACTGAAGAAACAACAAAGCAATTTCATGCTTATTTAAAACTGAACTAAGCTCCTCCAAGCTTGCTTATTTGTGACAAGGTTTGCACTACTCTATGAAATGCAGTGCTGAAGTCTGTTATGGATATTTGGCATTCCCTCAGGTGATCCCCACAGGAACATTGGCTTCCTACAGAAAGTGAAACCACAATTTAAAAAACAGTATTCAATTACTTTTCTGGTTTTAAGGTTGTTTTTTAATTTTTTTTTAATCTGGAATTTAATGTTTAGGCAAGATTACAAGCTCTGATGGAAAATTAGTAAGGCTGAATTACTTTCAGGGGCTCATAAAGGGTTCCTGTCTCATAACTCAATGAACAGAAGTAATTTTGCAGCCAGAATTTGAACTATTAGAGGATCAACTGATTTTTCTCAAAGTATTGTAACTGTAGTGGCTGCTTTATGATTAGGATTTGTTATATGAGGAATTTGCTTTTAGCCTTGGGGATAATTAGTACTTCACAACCTTGAGAAAACATCAGCACACATATGGACAGAAGGTAAATCAGAAAGCTTTTCTGATGTTTTATCAATTAAGTCTTCTGTCTGTATTTCCTTATTTAAGGAGAAGTTGTACAACTTTTGAGTGCAGGTGCTCAAGATAATTTCTGTGGCTGTGCTTAATATAATCAGAACACAAGATTTTGCTCCAGGTGCTGTAATTAGTCTGCACTGGTTTAGGAATGGCTCCTTAGTGCAGTGGATGCACTGTGAAAGTCACAAAAGCACACAACACTGTATGGTGCTCTCAAAGAAAAAAAAATCAGCATTAGTTTACTGACCAGAAGCCAGAAACAACAACTAGATTTTAGAAATTAAATCCTATTATATTAGAGGATCACTCACACAGTATTTCATGGCTTTTGTACTCTGGGTTCCTCTTGAACATGTTGAACGTTTATGATGGAGTTGGGGATCTGCTGACACTTTAGAGATGCTTAATCTATTTATCTCTAAAAGTGCTAGGAAGAGGAAAGATGGATAAAACAATGTATATGTGGATAGTAGCAGTAAAGCTGTCATTATTAATCAGTTTCCACAAGTGTCTGGTGGGATTGAGGCACCTCCAGTACAGTTTTAAAAACTTGAATTGATACAAGGCCTGTATGATCAGAGCAGCTGCTTTAGAAGGAAAGGAAAGGGTGTGGGTATTCAGATGGGAATCTCAGAACTTATGATCATGAAAGATGACACCAACTTGTCATAAACCCTCTGTGAAGGCCTGAGAAAGACCTAACCAACAAGATTTTTGACCTCTAAACAAAAAGAAAACAGCAGTACTGAAGGTAGTGATTGCTCAGAGGGAAGGATAATTCAGAAAGGGTGGTCTTTGTTGGATTTGGGTGCCCTGTGTCACTGTGATAATGAGAATGTGGCCGTGGTTTGGCTTGTGTTGAAAAGTCTTGTATCATATTTGTTGATCTTGTCTTAAAATGAAACCATAGTGTTCCTCACAGCTCATCTTTAAGGATTTTGCAGTTACTGGTGGTGGCAGTTGTGTGTTTCCTACTGTTTTTCCCCTTTTCTAGAATTTTCAATTCCCCAAAGAGCTTTGTGGTTTTGTTCTTGTATTCCATGTTCCTTTCTTTTCCTTCTCCTCTCCACTGTAGCCAGCTACTTTTGGGAGGGGCAGGAATAGCCACTGACTTGCAGTACATGCTTTCATCTTCTTGTAACCCTAGAGAAGATGGTAGACAGTTGACTTCTGTAGGAGGAGAGAACAGGAAATCTTGTCTTAGAGGAAAAGATGGTTTTGTTCTTGGATTTAAAATGAAAATGACTCTGGTCCTCATTCAGGAGGGATGCTTGTGATTGTAATAATTGTTTGGAGCTCAAACTGTGAGAGACAGACAATTTTAGGAAAATGTGACCAACATAAAGATGAGTTAGGGTAGTCTTAATGCAGGCTCTTTGTGTGTTTGAGGAAAGCAGAAAATCCACTAGTGCAGGGTTACAAAGATGAACTTGTTTCATGTGGTTTTAATCAAAGCTGGGATGCCTGGAATTAAGGGTCACCACCCTGCGAGGCACCTTGAGAAGAACTGCTGTTTCAAATAAGGCCCTTGCTGACATGAATGTGCACTGAAAGTTATGCTTTGTTAGAAACCAGGCATAACAACCAAACCAAACTAAACCAGAAAGAAAACCCACACATCAACAGGATATCTCAATTTGTATTTTGCAGTAATTTATAGAACAGAAGAGGAGGAATATTGTTTCATTGTCCAAGAAAACGAAAAATTTAACTTGTTCAGGCACATCTAATATATTACACAGTAATGATTCCGAGCAGTTCTGAGGCCAAACCACACTTGAAAAACGTGGCCAGATTTGTTCTCTGTTGTATCCACTTCACCCTGCTCCCACAGCTGGCTGCAGCACAGCCCTGAGCTTGGGCTCATCAATCTGGTTCCACTGAATGAACGTGTGCAAGCAGCTCCTGCACCCTCCACGGTGCTCCCCAGGACTCCCAGATGCCAGACTGGGCTACAGGGACAGACAAACCTACCTCACACTCAGCCTGACAGACTTCACACATGCCAGAGCCCTTTGCAGAGCCACAGCTCATCAGGTACCACACACTTCCTCTGGCAAGAGCTCATTTTGGGTGTCTCAGAGGTGAGGCTTTCTCTGCACTCTAATAGGGAGGAGCTAAAGATTCATCACAGCTGCATCTTCAGCTGATTGTAAGAAAGCGAATGTGAGTTCAGTGTGCAGGATTTGGATCAGAAGTTAAAGCTACAGTTGTTTCTATCAGTAATACTGCTACCACCCAGCATCATTTTTTTAAAAAAAGAGATGAAGATAACATTAGAAACCCACAGCTCCATGGTTTTGGTCTAGGTTTTGCATTTGGTTTAATCTCTTGACATTAAAATAGAGTTGGACACAGACAGCTGAATACAATGCAGTTTTACCAGGTCATGGGCACTTGTTCCCTTGTTGCCTAGCTATCCTGAGTGCAAATAAACAAAGCATTCGAGGTAGGCATAGCTCTGGATGGGGAGAAGGGCTTCAGTGTTGTTCTGTAAGACTTAACTAAGCAGATGAAAATAGGTTCTGACACATTTATCCTGGGCTTTGCTGGCACAGAACTAGCCTTGTTTTTTGACCAAAAATCATGTTAAATTCATGTTAGGATTAAAAATGAACTCATCTGAGGAGAAAAAACTCAAAGATAAGACTGCAGTAACATATGGCAGCACTCTGTGTGATCCTGCAGCAATGGTTACTTGTCCAGTTACTTGGCAAGAGCATTGTTGGGTGTCTGTGGGGGCTGGAGCCATCTCCCCCACAGTGGCCCCAGGAGATCTAACAGCACAGCTTCCAGTCGGGATTCATAAAGAAATTCCAGTGTGCTTTACCCCTTGCATCCTACAGAGATTCAAAATCAAGTTTGAACAGAGAACTGGAAGCCTGGAATTTCCAGTTTTACCTCTCTTGACATGAAAGATTTAATGATGAAGGACTGTCATAAAAGGAGGAGGCCAAGCAATTGTCTGGATGGGGCCAAAAGGTGGTTGCACATTTAAGGTTATCAGAATTTGAATCTCTAGTGATCTTAAATTGAAAATTTAGATTTATGTAATGCAGGGGACAGAGACAACAGAAGGAAAATACCAAACACCTTTCCAGTATTTCCACTTATTAAGCAAGGGAGCCCCAATGCCCACTGTTGAGGAATGGGATATTGTGGGCCTGACTTGCACTGAGTAGCATTATGTTCTTAAAGAAGCCCACAAACCACTGCAGAGCACACCTGGGATCACTTGCTTTCCAAATTTAGCTGCACAAGAGGAATTGCTACTTTTTTTTCACCCAAGCTTTGAATACAATCCAGTCTTTCCAAGCTTCATGCTTAGAACGTTTTATGTTGTGTGAGAATTTGATCTTGAGATTTATGTACTTTACTATGTTGTGTACAAATGTAGCAAATCAGCAATGCTAACAAATTCAGCCTGAAAGGTGCTGGCAACAGGCTTCTTCCTTCAGGAGCCTAACAGATCCTTTGCAATCCTCCTGATGGACAAGCAGTGGAGCAGCACTTGTGCCTGTGTTCTCCTACTGCACTTGGAATGAAGCTCATTGTCATTTTGGATCAGCTTGCAGTTAGGTTATCAAACCCAGACAAAGAAATCTAGACAGAAGAATTTCCTAACTAGGACAAGATGGTTGCATGGCAACGCTCTCAAATTCAGCATGCAGCAGATTGCCAGAACGTGAGTATATTTTTGTTTTTCCTTCTGCCTGCCAAGCCTAGCTAAGTACTGAAGCATAACAGTAATAGCATCCTGTAACAGGATGTTGCTGTTTGCAAGCATCTATAGGTGATTTTTGCTGGGAACAGGCAACTTCTGTATTTCATATCAACACTTTCAAAGACGTGTTTGGCTGATGGTTGTTTGAATAGATAACATGTAAATTATTCAATATTTCATTTGTATACTGTTCTGTTTTGGGACACCCTGTCTATAGGGCCATAAAAGTGCTTTTATGACTGTCCCTGATGCTGTTTTCATTTGGGGTTTATTTTTGGTGTAAGGAGTAGAAGTAATACTAGGATTTTTCTAGGAAAGCTTTAACCTTATTGAGAGACAAAAACCCCCAAATAAATTTGGCACGTCTTCAAAGCTCTTTCAGCTGTGCAGATGCTTTCTTGTCCTATAGTCCAAACACTTTTCTTAGACCCCTCCCACCTGCTGGCTGAAGTAAATTTGCTCAGCTGCATAAATGAGAAAGAATTTCATACTGAGTATGTTTGAAGGCTTGTGAACCAAGTGTAATCTACTGTCATCATCATTTACATCTTCTTGGGCACACAGTGTTTGGAGTGAAGCAGTTAATACATTTTAGTTACTATTCTTCCCTGTTTGATAACCCTCACAATCCCAGACTGAACTTTTGTATTCATCATGCATCAAGGCTTCCCAGTACCTTTACCTGGAATGGTTTCTTTCAAACCTGTTGAGTTCCCTTCCTTAGAACACCTGACAGATGAAGGAGTGGAAGTGCCAGGAGAGACGTGTATAAGCCATTAAACAGGGGGAAGCATAGTGGAGCTGTTTCCCCTGGTAGAAATGACCAAAAAGACAGCCCTAACAGCCCAGCTGATTCAGAATTGATGTAGTTGATGTATGTAGAAGGATTTAGAAGCAAAGGACCAGAAAACAAAGGAGAGAGCAGAAGAAAATAGGGCCCAGGTCAGGAGTTAGGGTAGACTAAGCAAGTTGAGGTGAAGACAGCTTCCTAGCCCAAGGTAATGATCCAGTTAATTGGACAGTTATCCAGGGGTGGAAGTTGTGTGCTTATGTGTCTGTGCTAAAGGAAATCACAGGAGCACACAATGGGTGTCAGAGCCCACAGAGGGATGAGGGACAGTGAGACATCAGATGAGGTTCTGACTGCAAAATGTGCTCAGAACTGATCCACTGAACAACTCAGGTGTGACAAAGGCAGCTTTGCAGGTAAGAGCAGTAGCTGGAAACCCAAATCCTAGATATTTCCAGAAAAAGCTGTATCTGACTCATAAATTTAGGCCCTGGGCTGTAATCTGGGACTGTTCTGTGTGGATTCATAACTCATCCCTGCCCCTCATCAGCTCTTTGTGGCTGCTGCAGTAATTACTGGAACCAGCTTTTCCACTGGAGCCCTTCAGCACGTTGCATTGCCATTAATCAGTTCTGCTGCCCACATCACTATGAAAACTCAACTTGGTGTTTCTAAAATGAGTTTGCTGGAGCAGTCCTGGGCCCAAGCTAAGAATTAGATCCTGGCAGCCAAACGCCTCAAAATATATAAGCACAAAATATTACAGACTTCTCACCCACGCTGCAGGAGTTTAGAATGGGTCAAACTAGGAAATTTGAATAATATTTCTGATTTTCTGTTTTGTACTCTATCTTTAGCTCCACTAGAGTACACTTTGATTAACAGAACCTTTTGTCACCCTTGTTCTGTGCACCAGGCTATTTTTTTTTCAGAAGTAATTATTGCTTGCTACACCAAGATTTGAAACTGGCTTTGCTTTCTCTTGCAGTTTTGATTTTAGCTATTCTAAGGAGCATGCTAAAAATGTTGTTTTACAGCTGTGGCTGTATCTTGCATGTGTACTGTCAAAAATGGACTAGATTGACATTTAGTAGTTTAGCTCCTGGCAAGAGCTGGATATTTGTCAGCACCACTGGTCCATAACCAAAAAAGGTATTAGTTGAAGAAAAAAACACTTCAAACAATTTAGGTTTCTGCTCCTGAGTGCAAAAAAAGGCAGGCAAAAGATATTTTATATTGTGAACATGGAGATTTTCCTCCAGCAAAAGTATCTGATAACTTTTCTTCCATAAGGGTTGGTTTAAATTTAGGCTTTCAAAATACACCAAGTTGGAATTCTGATGGTGCTGTGTGTAAATTTGTGTTGCTATGAGCTGAGGCTGCCAAATAATGCATAGGAGAACTCAGAAACCAAGAGAGTGGAACACTAAGGGGAGGCAACAACAGGAAAGGGACTTGGGGAAAGGACTTAACTTTCAAGTTGTGTGCTTGACCTCTGTCATTCATTTGCTCTGCAGTAGGAAAAATATAAACTAAACCATTGGCCTTTGCAGCTTTGAGGAGGCTGTTTTACAGGAACTTGTCATTTTCAAGCTTTGAAGGAAATGGGAGCTCAACTGCAAATTCCACAGCAGTTTGAGGTAACATTTTTATGGACTATCACTACACTTCCTTGGGAGTCTTTTTTCATATACCAAATGTATGATGCTTCCTGCCCTGTCATTTTTGATAAGATTGTTTCCTTTAGTGCATGTCATTGCCTTGTGTTTGTTTATCTTCTTTATCCTTTTTTTTTTTTTAGGCAGGAAATCATAATTTGAGAATACCACCTAAAAGCCAAGGTACTTCTTTATTCAACTTGTAAGTATTTCTGTTGTTTTTGCTGAACATTGTATTATTGCCCTGAATATAGGAGCTAGCAATCTCTTGCAGTAGGTGCTCTTCTCAAAGCTATTGCTGTGCATTACCATGTTTTTTCACTTTGATTTTTCACTTAGACATGAGTATCTGCAAAAGCTGCCATCAGGGAAGTCTCAGCAGCAGGGAAATGCACTCCTGTATTGCTCAAGAGCCCACTTGTCTCAACTGCAAGCAGCACTTTCTCACACCCAGATTCTTCCTAAATCTCTGCCTTTAGTATGAAGTGCAATGTCTGTTAGAAATAAATACTAGGTGTTTGCTGGCTGATGAATACCTATACCAATGCCAAACAAATTAAATCTACAGTCCAGGAAATACTCAGGATGCTTCCTTTTAAATCAAGAAAATTGCTCTCATTAAATCAATTAGGTAGCACTTAGAGGAAAATGGATCCAGGATATGCGAAGGCATTAGGAAAGTGTTGGGTTGTTTCTCCTCCATTAGGGTTATATCCTGGCCAGTGGTTTGAGCAGGATATTTGGAAAATCTGGAGCCATTCCACCAGAGGAAACCCTTGCCCTCTCTGCAGGTGTTGAGCAGGAGCCCTCAGCAGAAGGGGGAAGGAAGGGTTTGCTCTCAGTCCTGTTCTCTGCTGCTGGTTCCCTTTGATCACAAAGCAAGGCAGCAGCTCCTCAGTCTCTGTGGGCAAAGCAGTGCCCTGCTGTATCTCTGATTCTGAAAAATGGCCAAGGAAAGCAAGGCAGCAGCTCCTCAGTCTCTGTGGGCAAAGCAGTGCCCTGCTGTATCTCTGATTCTGAAAAATGGCCAAGGAAAGCAAGGCAGCAGCTCCTCAGTCTCTGTGGGCAAAGCAGTGCCCTGCTGTATCTCTGATTCTGAAAAATGGCCAGGGTGGGTCCCTGCCACGTGTGCCAGCCTAAACACGATCCCTCCTCAGCACATTTGCAACTGTGCAATGCAGTGCCTCATGTCAGAAAGCATCAATAGCTCAATATGGTGTAAAGAAATCTGTAAAGGCTCCAATTTCTGTGGTCATAACCCTTTCTGATTTAGGGAAACTGTTTATTTTAATAGTTCACTTGGTTCTACTGATGCACTCTAATTGAATTCAGCTGAATTATTTCCCTCTCTGCTGCCAGCCTTCGCCCTCCTGCAGCTCCCTGGCAACCAGGTCCAGGGCAGGCCTTTGCAAGAGGCACTGCAGACTCTCTTCTGCAGCCTGTTGAAATATCTCTCCCCTCATTATCAGGCAGAACACTATCCAGACTATTGCCAAGAATGAGCCTCCTGTCCCAGCAGCAGGACCCTTCCCAAATAGCAACCTCCTAGGTCCCCACAGTGAACAGCACTTTGGGACAGCAGCAGCAGCAACAACAGCTTCACCCACATGTTTTTAAAATGTAAGATTTGTAAAATATATATATATATATTTTAAATCTATTAAAATAGCCAAATTCTATCATTTGTCTATCCGCAATCTACTGCAGTGGTAAATTGACTTTGCCTGGAGATCTCCCACCATCAAAGGTACCTCCTAAAGCATCAGCANAGAAGATTCAAATGCAGTTAGCCTCATGGCAGTTTGAAATATTCAGCATTCTCCTGTAAAATTCCTGGGAATGGGAGTCCAGATACGTCAACAGTCTTGCCAAATTACAGTTGTGATTTTGCTTTCCAAAGGTGAAACTCCCATTGAAATCACTTGGTCACATTCTATAAACTTCAGCCTCAGTTGAACTAATCTTAGGAGAAACACTCAGGGAAAAGTTTCATAGTGCTTCAAGCATGAGAGAATGATAAAAAAATTTCTGCTAGCATTTTGGGAAACTTTTATATAAATGGACAACATTGGAAATGAGCTTTCAGACAAAAACCACCTAATAGTCTGAAATTTAAGGGAATGTGGCTTGACTACAAGGGACAAATTCCTTTATATTGTATATACACTAAGGAGAAAGAAAACAAAAGTTTTATAAAATTCTCTTGCTAGGTTAGCAATATGCAGATAACTAGTGCTGAACTTGAAAAAAAAATGGCATTTTTCCATGTTTTGCATGGAGCACCTGCTAAACAGCCAGCATCTCTCACCCAGCTATTGCATGAGCAAGCCTGCACTTGGCAATGCATGTTCCTAAGATGATAACAGGGTTAACAAACCCTGTTAAAACTTTGCTTTATGAGACATAACCCCAGTTTCTCCCCCTGACAGGCAGGATACTCAAATGCTGCAGCACTGAGAGAAGCAGAACAGTAAGTAGCATGCTGAAGACATGATTTCATTTATAAAACTGGAAAAAACTAAGATGAGGGCTGTAAGGAAAGGATGCAGAATCATGAACATTAACAGGAGTTTTTCTGTCCTGACTTTACTGTTGTATCCTTTGTGGCATTGCAGGGAAGGCAGTGCAGGGAATAATACAATAATATTTCCTTGTGGCATTTGCAGTCTCTACTGTGCACAGCATCAGGGTTGTTTTATTGGAATAATGTTATAATTGTTGACAGTTTAAGTGATAGTGTTGGTGTTTGGGGGAATTCCCAAGTACCTGAGTGCATGGGCTGCAGCAGCAAAGTCCCACTGGTCCCCACAGCTGAGTAGGAGATGGTTCCCTAGCTCCATGTCTGGTTTTGGCAGCCACTGATTTGCTGGGTGCATGCAGGAGCTCACTGCCAGACTAGACCAGAATAAAGTAAATTAAAATTTCCTTATGAAAAGGGATTTCTGTCTTATCTGTAGAACTGAAACTAGGGTGGAATGTTTTAGTCTTTCCTGACCTTTTCCCCCTTCTCTTC
>WBNQ01052253.1:1123-14203 GCA_013401375.1 Spizella passerina | reverse complement strand
CAGTTATTTATTTATTTATTTTCCCTGCCTTTTCGCACCGGTCTACATCAAAGTGGGGAAATTGCGGTGCTGGCTGGCGGCAGCTGAGCAGCCCGGGGATCCGGGCGAGCATCCCCGATCCCATTCCCGTTCCCATCCCCGTTCCCATCCCTGTTCCGCTCCTCTCCCATCCCCGGCAGGGTGGGCGCGGGGCAGCCGAGGCCGTTTCCCTTTAAATCTGACTCAGGTAATGAAAAAGCGCAAGAAAATAGTGCGGGTGCATCTGGGAGCAGTAGAAAACAGTTAGATCTTCATAGAGCCATAAAGAAGTAAACAGTAGGCTGCTATGAAGATCTATGGGACCCCGCAGTGCCATTGTCTTCAAAAGGAATTAAAAACAAATTGCTGAGGGCCAGCACATAATTTAGAGACTCACGGCAATTTTATGACTTGCTAATGTTCCTAATTACATGCCCGTGAAAGGCTTAATTAATTGGGGGATGTAGCAAAAAGTGGAGCCTGTGTTTGTTATCATGGTTCCACTGCATTGATTTTAGTGCCTATGGAGAATTTAGGGCCTCTTTATTTGCACAAAGAAAATGCAAGTCTCTCGAAAAAATGCACATTAAGATCAACCCCTCGCTGCTATCTAATATACTTTCCTCTACTTAACCAAAGTGCTTGTAATCATATTTTGTAAATGTTGGTGCCGTTAATTGCATTGTGAGAGAAAATAGGTTCCGCTCGACTGGTTGTGGAGAATTTTATAAAGTTCTTTTCCTGCTCCCAATTCTGAGGACTCGGAGAGAAACTCATCAGAAGTTGCTGTGGTGGGCAGGGAGTGCTGGGGCTCTGCTGCTCCCCACGGGTGCCTGGGCTGGTGGCACTGGGGCAGACCCTGCACCCACTGAGGTTCTCCCTGCCCACTGGGCATCCCTGTGAGCCCTGGCAGCCCCACGGCCTCCTTCCCAAAGGGAAAGCACAGATCCAGCTGAACCTTCCTGCTAAGCTGTCTGAATCCAAATTTTGATAGCATTAAATACCACAAACAGCAAGTTTTTGTCTCTGATGTTTCAGCTGGAGGTAAAATCTCACCCTGCTCTCCCGAGGTCCCACCAAAACACCAGCAACAAACTGCAGAGACAGCTCCAGCTCCAGCACCCCACACGTGCAGGGGAAGGCCAGGCAAAGGAAGAAATTTGGAACAGCAGTTGTGGTTGGAATGACGCTCCCAACAACCAATAACTGAATTTCCAGGGATGCAGCCTGGACAGCCCCTTGCTGCTTCCTCCTCCTCTCACCTGCGCTTCCTGGCAGCAGCATTGCAACGAGGAGAGGAAAAAATAAAAAAAAAGCAAAGCCAAGTTAGTGCATTGCTCTTGAGAAAAGCAGACATCTCTGGAAATATAGTTGGTGCTTTGACGATAAGACCTTTGACAGAAACATGAATGACATGAATACTTTGATCTCTAGTCTCAGAAGCTTCAACAGCAATTATGAGTCAAGAGGGGTGAATATGGGCAGCAGCTAAAGCAATGCCCTGGAGGGTGCTGATGCAGTAATTAGAGACAAACCCCCAGCATCTCTGCCTGCACCGAGCTGGCAAACCAGGGAGGAGGTGGGCCAGGGGGAAGCTTCATGAAAAAACAACTCTTGTTCTTCTGAGAGACATAAAATCGACAAGACTTTATACATTTCAAAGCAAAGATCTTCAAAGACAGGTAAAATGCTAATTCTGCTAATGTAGGTTTTTATGTATATGCTCTGAAAAGGTAAAGCAAATTAATCACTAGCTTTACCCCCTAATATATATCTGTGTTACAAATATATTACAGCATGTCAGATCTGAGGAGATATATCTGAACAGCGGTGGTTAAAAGAGCATTTCCCTTTTCATGCTCTAATACAGTTATTTTGATCTTTCAGTCTTCATATTTTTTGTTCTCATCAAAGGAATGATGGTGCCAGAGATTAGGATGTTATTTATTTCCCTCTCACTGTCCTACCCATGTTAATCACTCTGAGTGTCAACAGCAGCAGCAGCAGCAGTGCCCGTGTGAGGGGCCACGCTGCCTGGGCTGCCTCCCACAGCAGGATCCCTCAGAGCCGCCTCCAGCAACCCCCTGACCTCCAAAATGCTGGAAATGCTGCACAGACAGAGGGCAGGGGGGAGCAGAGGGGTGCTGGGCACACACAGCCCCATCCCTGCCAGCAGCAGAGCCCAGCTCAGCCCCTGTGTCCCTGAGATGGTTGTGGAACACACCACGGGAAGGAAATGCTGGTGGAGAGGCACAGAAATCCCTGTTCTGAATCACACCCAGCTCAGGGACCAGGGGGATGGAGACGACAAGCAGGGAAGGAGGCAGAGGGACAGGAGATGGTGGCCAGGGAGGGCACATGGCACTGCCCAGTCCAGCCAGAGCCATCCTGGCTCTCCAACCAGCTCCCAGTGGTTTGGGCACGGTGGGGACTCAGGTCTGAGAGTGCCCTTGCCCTGGCTGAAGGCTGCCTGGTCCCAGAGGGGTTTCTCTCAGGTTGAGGGTGAGTTTGGGCCTTGCCCATGGAGTTTGGGCTGCAGTGCCATCCCCAGGCTGGGCAGAGCTGCCTGCTGACCCTGCAGAGGACGGTGACTTTCAGCAGCTCCACCCAAACACGGCTTTAAAGGATCTTGTGAGATCCCAGAGCTCAAAGACCAAGTGTGGTCGCTGCTGGCTACTCCTGCAGGTAACCAGCAGGATGAGAGGATGGATTTGTGAGGAGGGGAAGCTGGTGATAAGCAGGTATCTCCATAATTATTTGCAGAGATTAACAGAGCAGGTGCACTTGGGGCATAACTAATCCTTGAGAGACAAGGAGCAGGCAAAGACTGCAGGGGCTGATGCCTTTGAAGCAGGTTACACCAGTGACATTGCCCACCATCAGCATTGTGTTCCTTGCCTTTAAAATGCTGACACTTACAGGTTTGATGGTAACTAGACTGCATAGGGGCACCTTTGCTTTCACATCAGATCTGCTGACATGAACAAGAGTCGATTCAGATGGGCATCCAAACATTAAAGTCCTTCCCTATTTCCATAAAATGATTGGCAGCATGCCTACTGCTAGCAGCTGGTAGTGCTGCTGATAAATGGCATCTTGATAAAAACTTTGGGCTGTTTTAAGAAAAAAAAAAAGCACACTCTTATTCTAATTCACTCAGTCCCTGACAGATGAGGTGTCTCATCTCTAAAAATTAGATCCTGGTATTTTTGCTGTGTCTAGAGAGGGAAACAGCTTCCAGGGGCTGGGGCAGCTGAGTGTGCCCCTGCCTCACCCCCTTCCTGGGCAGGCAGCCGACCCCTCCGTGGGGCATCTCCCCTTCCCTGGCACTGAAAATGTACAGCTGGGCACTCAGCAGAAAGTGCCCAAAATACAGCCAAGGTTATCCCCAGTAAAGGAAAAGGGCTTTCCCTTCCCAGGTCTTGAACTACTGAAGCTTTGCATGGAGTCCTGCAGGTAAAATCTCACCGGAGCAGCTGAATTCCAGGGTCATTTCTAAGACACAGAGACCCAAACCACGAACCAGGCCCTTCCTACAACCTAAAACTGAGCCTCACTCTGCCCCCACAATATCACAGACTCCATTTTTGCATGTAAAAGTCACCTNCAGCACTGAACCATCACATCTGCCCACCTGGCCGGGCTGTGCCAGCCTGGCACCATCTCCAGCCCCTCCCAGGTGGTGCCAGACCCCAGTCCCGCTCTGCACTCAGCAAAACCAGCAGTGCCAGCTCATCCCACAGCTCAGAGACACAGAACCCACCCTGAGATGGGCACTGAGACCCTACAGCTGCCCAGCAGAGCCCTGGGGCCTCCAGGCAGCCCAGGGAGAGCAGGAAGGAGCAGGAATGAGCAGGAATGAGCAGGAATGAGGAGGAATGAGGAGGAAGGAGCAGGAATGAGGAGGAAGGAGCAGGGAGGAGCAGGAAGGAGCAGGAAGGAGCAGATATGATCAGGAAGGAGTAGGAATGATCAGGAATGATCAGGAAGGAGCAGGAAGGAGCAGGAATGAGGAGGAAGGAGCAGGGATGATCAGGAAGGAGCAGGAATGATCAGGAATGAGCAGGAATGAGGAGGAAGGAGCAGGGATGAGCAGGGATGAGCATGAAGGAGCAGGAATGATCAGGAAGGAGCAGGAAGGAGCAGATATGATCAGGAAGGAGTAGGAATGATCAGGAAGGAGCAGGAAGAAGAAGGAAGGAGCAGGAAGGAGTAGGAATGATCAGGAATGAGCAGGAAGGAGCAGATATGAGCAGGAATGATCAGGAAGGAGCAGATATGATCAGGAAGGAGTAGGAATGATCAGCAAGGAGGGCTCCCTGCATCACGTCCCTGCTGGAGCCTCCCCAGGGCTCCTGGGCCCCCCAGGCTGGATGTCCCCAAGCACAAGGAACACAATTAAGAGCAGTGACATCCCTACCTTGATCCCGTCATGGTCCGCTGGAAGCCGCTTGGAGAGCCGGGGCTTCAAAGCTGCCTGGCCATCATGTGATGTGACATGGTGGAGAATTTACTGGGGAAACAAAAAAACCCCACAAGTGTGAAATGTGACTGTCGATAAAGTAATCCTCAGCAATCAGACAAAATTAATTGTGTGAACATCATTGATCAAACCTACTTAATACATTGGGTTTGTGGAAAGCTGGAATGTAATTTCATTACCAATCTGCTCCATCCTAATGAAATTTCTAATAACACTTTAATTTTGATTTCGGTTAAGGAGAGAATGATGGAAATTTTCTTTTGCTTCTCTTGTAAGGTTTTATTTTATTGGTTTTCTGCAATACTAGGGATACTAATTTTTTTTTAATTTGACATTTTATTAGCAGAGGCCTTAATATAACAACACAGATAAAAAACAAAATTACAAAACAGACAAACCTTACAGAAATAGACTTGATGTCAAACTTAAGGAGGCTAATTTTAAAGAAATTGATTTATTTTATGAGTGGTGATTTGGTTTTGTTTTTTTTTAAAGTTTTAGCTGATTTTCTGACCTAAAGTGATTTAAATAATCCTGGTTAGCTGTTGCTTCTCTGTGGAGCTCTCCCAGAACAATGCTGGGAGAGGCAGCACCATGCCTGTGTTTGTAATGGGTAGATTAAGGGTGAGCAGAGCCACGTTGGGAGCAAGGCTCCCTCAACTGGGACACAGCCAAGACTTCACCCCTGGGGTCAGGTTTCAAAAGGCACCACTGAGCCCTCCAGCCTGGGGCCAGGGCAGGGGGCAGAGGTTAAGCACAGGACAGAGGGAGCATTGGGCAGGTAACCAAAGCTTGGGATTCACAGGGATCCCCTGTGGGAGGTGCCCCCGCTCCAGGGCCCTGGGACCCCCATCCCAAAGGGGGCAGAGAAAAGTGGAAAAGAGAGAAAGAGGCTCAGCAGAAATGGGAATTGATGGGCCCAAGGATTCCAGACAAGGCTGAGCATCCTCCTGCTGGCAATCCCAACCATTCTGCTGCCTTTGGGCTGCAAACACACAGCCCCTGCCTGCAGCACACAGGGGAGGCACAGCCCTGCTCCTGCAGCTCTGGGTGCTGCTGCTGGCTTGGCTGGCAGTGCCCCAGGGCATGGAAATCTGTCCTGGCAGCAGTGACCCAGGGCATGGAAATCTGTCCTGCAGCAATATTCCAGGGTATGGAAATCTGTCCTGTCCTGCAGCAGTATTCCAGGGCATGGAAATCTGTCCTGTCCTGCAGCAGTGCCCCAGGCCATGGAAATCTGTCCTGTCCTGCCAGCAGTATTCCAGGGTATGGAAATCTGTCCTGTCCTGGCAGCAATATTCCAGGGCATGGAAATCTGTCCTGTCCTGCAGCAGTATTCCAGGGCATGGAAATCTGTCCTGTCCTGACAGCAGTGCTTCAGGGTATGGAAATCTGTCCTGGCATCAGTCAGAGCACAGAACTCTCCTGTCCTGCAGCAGCAGGATGCTCAGGGTGCACTCTGCACCAGGGCTGGGCTGATGAGCACACAGGAGCACTGAGCGTGCATGCTTGCTGCAGGAAGGTGATGCTCTTTGACTGCTGAACTGGTGCCTGTCTCTGGTATTTCCATTTTCAGCAATCTGATGTGTTTTGGAGATTTATTCATGACTGGTGTAGTGAAAAATTGGAAAAGGCTAGCAGGATAGCCATGGCCTGGAGATGCAGCAGCTGATTGAGGCTACAACTGAATTACTGTCAGAGGCATCATGCAAGGTTCACTCCTGCGAGTGGGAAGTTGAATCTTTATATTAATAAGTGAACATGAACTATCAGAGAGACTGGCATATGTCTGCTGCCAGGCAGGGCTGGGAGGGAGCTGTCACATCAAGGGGGAGCTCCAGCAGACAAATGGAGAAGCTCCAGTGCCCCCTTCACGTGCTCAGAGGTGTCTCAGGCAGAATTTGCTGGTGCACAAAGGCTCAGAGCTGCCTAGGACTGAAGCCCTGGGGAAAGCACACGGGGAATCTTGGATTTTCACCATCCTGGTGAAATCACAGCCCTTGTTTGAAATAAAACCACGGTGATGACACAGGGGACACGCGCTGATAATGCACATCCAGAGATCCCAGCCCAGCCAGGAACACCTGAGAACTCAGGGAAACTCCTTTAACAGAAACCAAGCCCAGAAGCCCAAACCTATAGAAATGATAATTTTTGCCCAGTTTCCAAAAGGAAAAGGAAAACATGCTGGTCAATGCTGATCACTGTCCTTCCCCTCAGCTCCTCTGTGGCCTCCACAGTGGCCACTTTCAATTATTTCCACATCAGCACAAGAAGCTCCTTCCCATCTTGCTTTCCCCCTTCTGGGTGTAAAAGGATGGAAGGAAATTCCCCTTCCACAAGGCTGGTTCTCCCCAGCCTGAACTCTTGAGAAAATAAAGCAAATAAACAAGGGGTTTACAGCTTCTAATCTCTGTTCTGAGCAGATTTATCCCATCCCAGGGCCCTGTCTGAGCCAGGCTGGGTTTAGCTCAGTCCTGGAGTTCCTCCAGGGGAGTTTCCAAGGGAAGGAGAGCCAAGGCTGGGAGGGACCATGCAGCAGAGCCCCCTGAGCTAAGACCCCTCCTGCACATCAGACCCCCCCAGATTTTAGGGGTTTACAATCCTTCTGCCTTCTCCACAGCCCCGTTGCACTTTGCTGATCATTAATGCCACGGCTGTCCTTGGCAAGGCACAGCAAAGGGACCACAGAGAGGCAGGAGAGCTGATTTCCCAATAATTTATGGCTCCAACAAAGTTGCAGAGCAGCAACCAAGTATGCAGGAAAGGTTGGGGTGAAAAATTATTTACAAAGTGAATGCCCTGAAGACACTTGTACTGGACAACAATTACGGCCCCTTAATTAACTGAAATTTAGTTCAGCCGTCGACTGAGGCATGTCCAGTGCTAAAGTTATGCCACTGCTGCTGTCTCTGACTGGTTAATGAATATAAATCAGATGGTTTATAGTTAGTGAACATGTAATAGGCTTGCAATGAGTTGAATTCCAATGCAAAATGCCCGGGGATAGGAACATGCCATCCATAAAATATATATAAATAACAGATTTACATTTCTACAAGGAGAAAAACAAAGCTGTTCTCCCATCTTGGTGTTCTCCCATCTTGGCAGAGCTGAGCTCTGGCTCCCCAGTGAGACATGGGATCAGCGAGGAGGAGTTTGGGAGTCTGATCAGCCAAGGGGCAGCTCCTGAAAGGCCAAAACTCTGCCATCCTCCTCATTTCCTGCCTGCAGCTTTGTCCTGGCCCCTCCAGAGCTGCTTGGGGGGCAGCAGCACTGAAGGTGACCCTGGAGATGCAGAGCCCCTGGTGAAGGTGACCCTGGAGATGCAGAGCCCCTGGTGAAGGTGACCCTGGAGGGGCAGAGCCCCTGGTGAAGGTGACCCTGGAGGGGCAGAGCCCCTGGTGAAGGTGACCCTGGAGATGCAGAGCCCCTGGTGAAGGTGACCCTGGAGGGGCACAGCCCCTGGTGAAGGTGACCCTGGAGGGGCAGAGCCCCTGGTGCAGCTCCCAGAGCCCGGCCAGAGGAGCTGGGGCCATCAGAGAGGGCAGTGCTGCCTTGGCTGGGCCCTGAGTCAGTGCCTGGGGACAAGGCTGTGCTTTTGCCACGGCTCCCTCTGCATGAGCCCTCACTGACAGCTACAGCTCCATGTCCAGAGAGAATTCAGGATGAAAAATAAACCTACAGCAACGCCCTGCCCCTTGTTCTGCAGTCAGCCCTGAGCACTGGCTGCAAACAAGCAAATCTCTCCGAGTTCCTGGAGAAATAACCTGAATTTGGTGCCAGCTGAGAGCTGGGTAGGCCTGGCAAGGACCCTGCAGTGGGTAAAGCTTAACCCAGGCTTGGCATCACCCAAGGTGCTGTTCTAGGTCAGGTCAAGGATGGGACACTGCTGATCTTGAGCCCCTTGCCCCAATCCTGGCAGATCAAGCTCCTCTGGGTCATTCTGTGCAGTGCCCAGAGGATGCTGAGCCCCAAATCCAAACTCTTGAGGAGCTGTTGGCACCAAGCCTGAGGTAGGAATAGCCATCAAAAAAATCAGCCAATGTCAAAAAAGCCCAGTCTCAGCTCTTTACACTTCCTTGCTGCAGAAGCAAGAAATTGTGGACTTTATTTATTGCACAAATTAGGTACAAGAAAATTATTTTCTTAATGTGAGACTTGATGAATGTTCTCAACTCTCCACCCTGCTAGGAAGAGGGGATTACAATGAAAATTATTTACAAAGCATGTGCTACCCTGCAGGGATATTTATTCAGGCAGGGGATGTTTCCGCAGATTTTGTTGACAAAGGCAAATCAAATTACATTTTTGTGAACATTACAGGGAGCATCTTGATTTGCTATGGACATCAGCTGGCTCCTGGCTGAGCCTGGGAAGCAGCTCGGGCCCAGCACCCTCCAGGCACCTACAAAGGTGATCATTTTTGGGAACAGATGGGGAAAGTGCTCTGCAAGCTGTTCAGGCTCTTCTAAATATTGATTGGGAGTTTTTCTGCCTTTAAAATGTATATAGGTTGTTATAAAAAGCACACTCAGACTAAGGAGGGTTAAAGGCTCTGGGGGCAAGGGGAGCTCTCAGGAGGCTCTGGCAGAGCAGCAAATGGCAGAGCTGGAGCTCACCTGCCCCAAAAGCACCCACCAGGTGCATGAGCACAGAGCTGTGGATTGGCACACAGAGCACATGGGCAATGTCAGAATTTTAAATCCAGGTATTTCCATTGCCTTAGAGTGGCTCCTTGCAGCCAGGGGCACAGAACAGCCCTGGCAGAACAGCCCCTGCACTGAGGGCAAGGAAAGGCTGCAGCAGCACCAGGGCTTTTCCTGAATTCCTGCATCAATGTCACAATCCAGCTTTTCCATGGGCTCAGGGTTAGCCTGAGCTGGGCACAGCTCTCTGCCCACGCTGCCAGGGTGGGGATGGCTTGGGGAGAGCACAGGAAGACTGAGAACATGGATTCTCACAGCACAAAGAAATGGTTCAGAGCTACCAGAAAATCACCTCAGAGCAACATCTCTGATCCCCTCTGATTAAACCTGTGGGTCTTAAACTTGGTCTTCAATCAGGGCTCTGGGAAGTCCCAACAGATTACAGCATCCCTGTGCTCAGCCATCATAATGACTTGTGAGTGATTAGCTTAACCAGCATTTCACCCAATTCAATTTCCATGGCTGGCCTAGCCCTACCAGGGAAGACGTTCACATTAATTTTTACATAATTAAATCAGGAATGACCCTGGTGCCAATGAAATAAAACCTCAGTTCTTCCTGGGCTTCAGTGCACTCAGCTTGGCTTTAACCCTCAGAGCACGAACTTGGCTGGAAGGGACAGATCTGCCCCAGGTGCTTCTCCAGGGACTCTTCCCCAGGCTGAGTGACCCCAGCACCCACCCTGCTCCCAGCTCCCCATCACAGCACAGGAAAGCCCCTTGCATGGCCACTCCTGCACCTCACTTCAACCTTTACATTGAATGTTCTGGAAAAAGCCTAAATGAGCAGCACAGCACCCACTGAGTGATGGCCCATGATTTCCAGGGATCACCGGATTCCCGTGCACTCCCAAGAGCCACAATTTGTCTCTCTGTCCACCACGAGCTGCAGCAAGTCCTGACCACCTGCAGAACCAAGAGGCACCCCAAGGATGGAGGGCAGGCCTCCCCTCAGGTGCCCTCCCAGGAGAAGATCTCCCTTCCCTGGCAGCCCTTCCCAAACCCCTCAGCCCCACTGCCCCCAGGGTCCTGAGCACTGCCAGGGATGTCTAACGAGGATAATTACTGAGTGTTTCATTAACCAACTCCCCTTTGGAGGCTGCAGCAGCTCCTCACTTCTGCTGTAATTTTAATTGGTGGGCAAACATGATCTTTGTAGAGACAAAGCCTCATTCCTCTCTCCCTTGCACCAGTTTAAATCAATACTAACCTGAGGCTGCTTGGAAATATTTAATGAAAACTATTTTGACAGAAAATTGGATTCTTGATGAGGCAAAATACTTGTTTTCAACGGAAAAGTTTCATTTTGTTGAGAAACCCAAACTTTCCCAGTTTTCACTGGAAGGTCAGACCTCAGCCCTCACCCTCGTGCTCTCTGGACGAAGGGAAGGCGTGCAGGCAGCCAGGGGGATGGGATCCCACCCCAGCTCTCAGGGCTGGAGCCAGGAGCCCTGTGACACCTGGGGAGGTCACCACCTTCACGCTGTGCCCGTCCCAGAGTGACAAACCCGGGGGCTGAGGGCACGTGGTGTGTGCCAGCAGCAGGGACGGAGCAGGGAGCGCGGGCACGGCTCGGCACAAACCCCTGCCCCGGGCTCTGCTGCTCGTTCACCTTGGGGTGAAATCAGCGATGGCAAAAAAACACCTTACTCAGGTCTTGGCTAATGATTATCCCATTAAAGAATCAGCTGACATAATATCATTTAGTGGTTTTATAAACCTCAGTGACAACAAGACTGATGGGGCCTAAAGCCCTGACAGCTCAACTGCCCAGAGCAGGGGAAGGAACAGGAATCTGCTCTTTTACTCTGCTGTGAATTTCATGGCACTAAAACCTCACATAAAACAATCCTTGGGAGGGTGGGTGACCTTTGCCTGTCCCCTGAAGCACGGGGATGCTCACACCCAGCCCTGCCGCTCGCTGGCACCTTCCCACCAGCCGAAAGCTGCGAGCGGAGCAAGGCACAGCGAGCAGCCCCAGCCTTGGCAGGGTGCAGCAGCTGGGGGTCCTGTCGTGGTGCTGACCCCCCTGAGCCCCCAGAGAGCAGCTCTGCCCGGGGACCCCAGCCCCAGCAGTGATGCTGGAGGGGGCTGAGCCCAGCTCTGCAGCAGCTCCACAGCCAAGCCCGGCTCAAGCATCACCGATTCGGGACAAGGTGAGCTCAGCCCAGCACGGCTCACAGGGGCAGGTGGCTGCTGCAATTAGCCCAATTAGCTAAAAAGGGAAAAAAGTGTGTGTGCTGCAGCTCCTGTCCTCACCCATCCCTGCTCTGTGCTGGCAGGACTAAACACAAGCTCACAGGAGGCTCAGTGTGCTGTGATGCTCAGGGGGATCTGGCAGGGCACGTGGCCTGTTCTGCTGGTTTAAAAGAGGCACCACACAGGGGAGCACTGCCCAGCAAGTGCCTTCCACTCTGCTTTATCTATTCATATATATATAAATAAAATTTTAAATTTTTTTTTACTACTACTAAAAAAAAATAAATTAGTCAAATCAAATAAAGCATTGGCCTAAGGCACCACTGCACCCCAGCATTCTGTATTATGCTTTTGAGAAGGGGAGGGAAAAAAAAAGAAGCTTTGCTTTTCTCCCCCTTGCCTGGGTGTCATGAGCAAGAAATGAACAGCTGACCTGAGTTTGAATTTAGAGTGTTCATTAATAGGATATTATGCCATATGCTCAGCACACTGTCTTTTTTTTTTAATGCAGCCGCCAATTTGAGAGAATTTCTAATTAGTAATGGTATAATGAGAGTATTCAGAGGCTAATGTGGTGGGTGGGGAAGCGAAATAGATCGCTTGGTGTGGACTGGAAATATTTCTGTTGGAATTGCTGGGGAAATAATGACCCGCCGTAAAAGGCTGCGATCTCTGACAGATGAAGGACGCTCGGGGAGGTTACAGGAACTGCACGGGGAGCATTTATCAGAGCAGGGGGAAAGGTGAGACCATTTGGGCTGCCCCAGCTTCAGGCAGGGAATGGCTGGCAGGGAAAAACGTCTGGGCTGGGCTGGATGGGAGGGAGGGAAGGAGGGAGCACAAAGGAGGCCCTGGGAGGAGAGCGCTGGCAGGGGGACATGCTCAGCTGGGTGCTGGGGAGTGGAAATGCCTGAGCCTGGCGAGCTCTGAGCCTCCCTGCCCATCCATCCCTGAGCCTGGGGAGCTCTGAGCCTCCCTGCCCCATCCATCCCTGAGCCTGGGGGGCTCTGACCCTCCCTGCCCCATCCCTGAGCTTTGGGAGCTCTGACCCTCCCTGCCCCATCCATCCCTGAGCTTTGGGAGCTCTGAGCCTCCCTGCCCCATCCATCCCTGAGCTTTGGGAGCTCTGACCCTCCCTGCCCCATCCCTGGGCCTGGCGAGCTCTGGCCCTCCCTGCCCCAGCAGCACCCAGGCATTGGTGCCCAGCTGGGCACAGCGTGGGGAATGTTCAGGAGCACAGAACCAGCCCAGCACCTGCTCTGTGAGGCAGGACAGGGAGATGTCCAGGCTGCCCAAAATGCAGCCTGTGAGGTGCCTTTGCTCTGTGTTTGGGGGTCACACCTTTTGCTGTCAATACTGTTACAGAAAATTTGGATTTTTGAGGCACAGATACAGGTGGGTGTTTTGTGGGAACCTGTTGGTATGAAGTGTTCAATGTATTTTTAATAAAATGAAGCTTTGAGGGTTGTGAGCTGGTAGAGCCCTGTCTGAGGCTGCTTCACCCTGCAGGGTATGGGCAGGAGATAAACCTACAGAAACCATGGCACAGGTCCAGGGGAGTGCATCCTCAAAGCCCAGAGCATCCTGCTACTTGAACTCTGATTTTCACAGAACAGAAAAGGGACAGATTCTCAGTGCTTTGCAAAAAGTCAGGCTGCGAGATAGGAAAATT
>WBNQ01052252.1:2145-22642 GCA_013401375.1 Spizella passerina | reverse complement strand
CACGGTCTTCCCTGGGGTAGTTTGACGTGATGCTGAATTAGTGCAGTCTGTGGGATGAGGTTTGGTACAGTTCCTCTGCTAAAATGTATCCCTGTAGATTTAGGGAAGAATTATATTTCAGATCCTTGTTTTGAATAGCAGAGAAATCTACTGTTTTGAACACTGATAAGGTTTGGCAAAGAAAAGATAGAATTATAAGGAGACAAGTAATTTTTTGCCTCATTTATAATCTTGTTGCTAATGAATATTGCTTGCATGAACATGGCAGGTAATAGGGAAGTCATTTAACTGTCACTTTGATCCACTGTTTGAGAACATAAAACTTATAAAACTTCTCTTTCTGGAAAAATACTTCTTATGTCATTTTAATTTATGTTTTTTGTTCAGAATTTTAGCTATTGGAAGTATACTGTTGCCTTATCCTTGTTATTTTGAGCTTGGCAAAATTCACATAGGCATTTAGCAAAATTGAGAATAGTTATCTATCTCATTGCTAGTAACTATCAAAAACGTTAACAGCCAAGTAGATTTTGTTATTAATAATGTATATATCTTTTTGGCAGGACAAGAATTACATGACATATTCCCTTAAAGTTGTTTGCTACCAGCTACTCTGATAATGTTTTGTAACAGGCTTTTAATAAAGAGGAGGCACATATCATTCCCTCAGGGTGTCAACCAGGTTGCTGGATAATTCTGGAAACAGTGAGTCCCATATCTAAGCCTAGTTCCACCAAGATCCAACCTGCATTCTGAGATTCTGCTCAGATCTTTTATCACAGCATATGGTGGAATGAGAAAGGATGCCTTACATATGGATCTATTTATATATAAATTACTAGAGTCTATTTAGGGGTGAAAAGATAAGGATTAGATATTTTCATATATTTAAAGAGATTAGTTGATGCAAAATACTGGTGTGCTGTTCTGCTCAGGGGACTCTGCTTGCTGCAGTTGGAACCAAGGAATATTTTTCAGATAGGCTTAAGTGTCATCTGGGCTAGAGGTATTTAAATTACTAGCACAGCCATGGATCCCTACTGCCAAATCCAGATTTGGCCTTCATTTTGGAATTTGACCATTCAGAGAAACAACAACAAAAATTGGTATCTATCAATTGTTTTTACCTGTGGGTGAGTAATACTGGATCCAGAGGAACCTGATGTTCTGGCCTTGCTAT
Organism: Spizella passerina; assembly: GCA_013401375.1. NCBI lineage: Eukaryota > Metazoa > Chordata > Aves > Passeriformes > Passerellidae > Spizella > Spizella passerina. The sequence continues at coordinate 21,462 of WBNQ01052252.1, read as the reverse complement.
GAAAGCTGGAGGATGAGTTGTTTCACTGAGGAGTTTGTCATTTCAATTCATTTGTGACAGAGTTGTTTTATGCTTATGAACCACAAATCACCTCTTTTGTTTAGTCTGAGAGCTATTTCTCTACACAATTCTCAGAGACAGAGGCTCAAGAGAGCAATACTGGAACAACCCTTACTTAAAGGAAGACTGGACCCAGTTTTTGGAGGAGCTATGGCACAAAATAATATCTTCCTTGTCATGCTAGCCAATATGCTGGAAGATTTTAGATGCCTTGTTTGCCATTGCTATCTAGCTTGTCTACCAGTTGTCTGCTATCCTGTTTCCTTCCCTACAGCTCAACACAGAACCAGATCTAGCTCTAAAGAGTGAGTAAGGAGAGATGGAATCACCTCAATTACTTTGATGGCTGTAGACAGCAAATAGTTGCAGTGTTTCAATTTTATACCCATCAACTCTCACCTAATTTAGTGGATACTCATTGATCTCCAGCAGAGAATTTTGAAATTATAATCAATATGAAGATGCCACAGAGGAATAATAATAAACTTCTTAGGAGCTGGAAATCCATTTAATGAATCAGGAGGTTGAGTAAATAATACCGCATGTATGTGGTGAGAGCTGTCTGTGTAACTGTGGTTACAGCTCCAAATAGCTCCTAAATATCCTACAAAATAAAAGTAGATTTAGTCATTATTATTGGAAGGCCTGCTCATGGGACTATATCAAATGCAGTTACAACAGCATAAAACATGAGAAACATGAAAGCTCTTCTTGTTACTCTTTTTTTAAAAAGAGAAGTAGTTTTCGCCCCTTTTCTGGCAAAGCATGTGTATGTTTGTATATGTGAGGAGGGTAAAGACATGGGATGAAAGTGGATGAAAGAAAGCTGCAACAAAAAGTGAGGAACACTTATTCCAAAGCGAAGAGTGCTGCCTAGCTGAAGGATTGGCAGAGAGGCTTGGGTGACTCTTGCTGGTACCTTGCAGTGGTTTCACTGCTTCACCCAGCTTCCCGTCTGTGGGCCAGTGCCATACCTCATGAGCTGGCGTGGCAGGGGCCACAGGAGTGAATAATGTGAACCCCAGAAGGGGTTAGATCATTTAGACCAAGCTTGTTCTGTGTAATCCCAGCTCTGATTCGGACATTCCTGTGTGGCCTTTGATCACATTCTACAACATTTTTGCCTCATTAGTTTCAGCAATGGAAGTGGGTGATATTTACCTGAGGGCTTCATAGGAAATTTGCTTCTAACCAAGAGGTCTCTAAGGACCTGTAATGTGATTTTGTGTACTGAATCTGATCAGACAACACTCTTACCCATCAACTGTCTGGAGACTTAAGAACCCACCCTCACCCAGATCTACGACACAGTTAAGTGGTTATGTGTGATGTCTCTGAGCTGTGTGTTGGGTGCTGTTTCTAAAGAAGAGAAGTGGTAATGGGCTAAAGGTTCCCATCTGTCTGACTTAGGTACAGCAAGCGAGTGAATGGTTCTACAGCTGTTTCTGCAGCTCTCTCTCCATGTTGCCCTTCTGCAGGAGAATGTGTAGAGCAGAGAGAGCAGGCTGCTGTTGGGGGAGTGACTAGGTGACCTCTGAGGCCCTTCCAAACTGAGTGATTTGAGGCATGTGTTAAAGTGGGCTGATCTTAGAGTGTAATTAGGAAACAAAGAAAGAAGCTAGAAATCTATGGCCATTTCTTCCACTCTTGCTTTTTATTCTGTCAGTTTAAGAAGATTAGAGGACCGTGTGTCCGTGTGTCTCTTGATTACAGAGCAGTAGCTAAAAGATCAGTATCTGCCCTTTTTGCTGATTTCTTTTAACACTGGAGAAGGACTGTTTATGGCAGCTCTGCTCTTCTCACATCACAGAAACTGCAGAAGGTTTGGTGCCTCCTGGGAGTGTACTGCTGACATGCTTCACTGTATAAATGCATAGGTAAAATCCCCATATGCTCCCACAAGCATAACAGCCACCAGCTGGTTCTGGCCACAAGAAGACCTCATGCTATGCCTGACAGGTACCTTTCTCAGTGGCATTTTTCATACAGCAGAAGCAAGGGTACAGGGCAAGTGATTTGCTCTGCTTGTAGCAGAAGTTTATTCCCAGGTGTCATCTTTCATGAAGACACCTTGGTCTGCACTAAACACAAGCCACTGATGATTCATCCAACCCTGATCCCCCTGCCTGCACCTGGCAGTCTCCCAAATTACCCCACAGGACAGATGAATGGCTCCATGGACTATATGTGGCCCATGGGCTGTAGACTGGGGAGACTGATGGCTACACTGCCTCGATTACCAGAACTATTACTGCTCAGAAGGCCCAAGAGGTGAAGAGAACAGATTCACTGAACGCTTGAACTCTTTGCACTCCTGAGCTACGCGACAGGCAGTGTTTAAAAATAGAAAGCTCCCCTGTGCAGCCCCTTTCCCAGCGATTCCTCCGGGTGGATGAAGTCATGCCCACAGCTTGCTGCCCCATGAGTGGGCAGCCTGTCTCCAGGAGCGTCAGCAGGAGCCAGCACGGCAAGCTTAAAAGACTGTCAGGGGTTGGCAGGTCATCCGCCCAAAGGCAGGAAAGAAGGGGGAGGGAGGGAGAAAAATTGAAAAATAACCACAAAGAGAACAAGCTCTTTTTTGAAATTGGAAACTTTAAAGAAAAGATTTATGAACCTTTGGGTTTATGAAACCACCTGGTGCTTTGGAGTTTGCTGCTGGTTAAATTTGGCAGTTCAAAGTTTGGTGGTTGTTTTCCTCCATTAAAAAAAAAAAAGACATTTAGAGCAATCTAATTCCACATGTGCATTGATCTTTTAAAACTCACGCCCACTTAACTTTGAGCTCTACTTGTAAAAATCAGAAAGATTTAGGGGGGGAGGCCTGTTACTTTTTAAGGGCAGCTTCGCCATTTGTGGCGCGCGTTGAGCAGTGCGGCCCCTGAACTGTCTGCTCAGTTTCCTCACGGGTGCGCAGTGCGACTTGGGCTCTGTTTTGACAGTTGGTGACCTGCGACCCCCAACCCATAAAATGTTTAGGCTGAGGACGCCTGAGAGGAGCTCTCAGACGTGATGGTTGGCGGCTCTTTTGAGACAGGCCCATCATCTTTCCCCCCAGCCCATATATAGCAGCAACGTGGAGCCTGTGGGTTTTGCTCACACAGCAATTTGAGTCAGCAACTTCCCCCCACTCCTCTGGTTCTGGGTTTCCAAAGAGAAGAGGGGTAAAAATGAGAGGAGGAGAGAATAAGCATCTCATTTTGCCTTTAGGATCGGACTACATTTGACCTTGTGGGTCGCAGCCATGATGCACGGCAGCAAAACTCAGCTTAAATTCTGCTTTTGCAGCAGCATCTGAAGCTAGAAGGGATTGTTAGAGAGTTATGAAGTCTGTCCTTTGGTACTGAAACGGCAGCAATACAGCTTAATTTTTTTGTGGCTCGTTTCCTCCTGCTGTTTTTATACTGACTGATTATGCCTTATTACAATATTTGTAGAGACAGATAGTTATTAGATTTGGATGAATCATTCAGAATGAACAATTTATTCAGCACGTTGCTTATTTTGCCTTCTTAAGTTTGCAATTAAAAACTGTGTTACTCTTAAATGCATTCATTATTTCAAAATTAGCTGTCAGTTACATGAGTGAATATTCTTGTTCTGAGTTAATTTGCAGTCATTTTCATGAAAAATATTGGCAATTTCCAGTGCTCTGGCTAGCTCTGTGACTCAGGTGAGGCTATATCTGTTGTCCTTTTGGAGATGCAAGTATTATAGCAGCAATAATGTTATTCTGGTACTTTGTGTTTAATTCTAAACAAATTTAATTTCAGGTTGTTAGGGCTTAATTGTAGACTTGAAAACATGGGGTAGAAGTGTTTATACATAACCAGGTATTTGAGATTAAAGTTACTCTCTTGCCAAGCTTTCATTGAATGTTTATAGAAAGTGAAAGGTGCAGGCCTTTAAGGACTAATATAAGAATGTGTATGAAAGCCTCAGTTTTGTAACTGGTGAAAAATAACATCTGTTTCTTCTTTCTTCTGTCAATTCTCCTTTGACATGGCCAACCTTGTAGCATAAATGAGAGGTTTCTTATAGCGTCTTAATATCTGTCTATGGCTGGAGTTGAAGCAGTCATTGCAGCTTAAGCAAAACTGAAGATTTTTTCTCCAGTCAAAACCACTCATAATAGGTAGAGTTCACTCCTGTAACCCAGTAAGAAGATTGAAAGAACTGGTCTGTTTCTAGGTTTGACCTGTGACTTCTGACCCTCCTGTCAAAGGTTACACTCGGCAGTATAGCTGTCCCCTGGCTTATTAACTCCTACGATCACCTCATATACCTGGCTCTGCAATTGGAATTTTACTGGTTTGGAGCTTATTAACTCAGCTCCTAATTGCCAAGATCCATCTGCAAGGGATAAAAAATATGCCTGGGAAAAAAGTTTTAAATGGCACAGTATTAATGTTTTTAGCACAGTGATAGCATTAATTCACATGCTAATTCTGCATTTTTGCTCTTCTCTTGGCAGCTTACAGCTCTTGAAAGAGAGTTATGTTCTCTGTCCTTCTTTTCCAGAACAAATGTGAGTTTTTCTGCTAGTTCAGTCTTATGTCAAGAGCATTCAATAAAGATAAAAGTTATTTCTCCACAGCAATATGCTCTATGGTAAAAGAACTGATTTCCTAGAGATCTAGATAAAATTTCTGACTCTTCCTTTATGTTTCTATGCATGTTACTTCACAAGTTTCTGCTCTTCTCTATGTGCAGAGAAATTGACCAATTGCTCCTCTGTGTCACCCTTTATTTTGCTAGTTAAAACTGAGAAGTATTTAATCTGAGGATAACATGCACTGGGGTGCTGGTGTAGACCTCAGCACACAGAGATTATAACCTTGTTTGGGGTCACACACAATATTCCTAGAGGGTGGGCAGGATTATCCCCATTCTTCTGATGGACCAGTTGAGGAAGAGTAAAGATAAGAGATTATTAGAGGTAAGAAAGTAGAAGGACCTCTATATATGTTCTCTTCCAGATTTTTACTTTACTTACATCTCAAGCCATCTTTAGGCACAGGCAGAAAGTGGGCATTCATCTTGGAAATCTGAGTACAGGCAGATAGCCCTGTGAGCCTTCCTCTTATCATGAGGACAGCAGAAGTTAATTGACCTATGGTACTAATCCCTTGAACCAGTTCTGGTCACCTTTGCTCAAGAGCAAAGTTACCTGTCTCAGAAAAGCACCTATTCCATATGGGCACACATTTCCTGCAGAAAAAGTTAGGTGGTTATACGTTTTCACATTCAGTTCTAGGACAGAATTACACATGCCAGCACTTGGAAATGGAAATATTATGTGGCTGCTTTTGATGTAATATTTTCATGTATAAATCTTGGTGCCACAGAAGGAAATACCTCTACTTCTTCAAATTTAAAACAATTTAAGTGGAAGAAATCTAGGAAAAGGGAAAGGGGAAAACTGGTGGTGGAGAAACTGCTCACATCTTCTATGCTGTCTTGGAAGCCTAAACTAAAGTTTCTGGCTCTTTCGAGCAATGAGAATTTTGTAATTTAGTTCCATAGGCCCAAGATATCATCCTCTGCTTATTCAGTTTCCTTGTGTTGGACTATCAGAATCCAACTATGGAAGCAAATCTCTCAGCTGCTGGAGCTGGAGCTATCAAGTAATCAAGGTATTTCTCAAGAGGCTAAAGCTCTTTTGACTTTCGACCTGGGGTCCATGAGAGTGATGTAAAAAGGTGCTTGCCTCACCTGTGGCTAATTAACTAAAATTAGGTGAACCAGAACTCAAGGACTGTAATAATTTATTTCCATTGCAATGGAAGGATGNGGAAACACAGTAACTAACACAGTCACATCCTGGCATACAGTACGAATTCCACAAACACTGCTGGAGGCTCAGGTCAGAAGTGCAAGCATATGTGTAGAGCAGTGGGTGGAGATAGGTTTAGAATGAAAAAAATGTGTGCATCCTGTCTCAATGTTCAGATTTGTGTGTTTCTCTTACCCACTCAAAGGTTACTCCTGGGTGGTTCCTGGGATAACCATGTGCCCCAGGCCCCTGACAGAACTCTTTTTTGAGATCTAGAAATGGTTTAGATGTACCCTACAGGCACAAAGGTATGTACCACATAGCTGTAACATGTTACAGGAGTAACGCAACCAGAATATAAAGGAAAATATTTGGCATTATTTTTATTTAATTACCTCTTTAATTTTCTGTTCATTTGTTTTATAGAAACAAGTGCACCTTTAATGTTTGCAGACTGAAATTAGGATATTATAAAGCATTTGACGGCAAAATTCAAGTTTAATGCACTATGTGTACATAAAAACTGATACAATAATATGGATTATAAAACTCTCTATGGCTTTACTTAGGGCACACATGTACACACAGATATATGTGAAAACAAGTCAAAGAGCTTTGCTCAGTATGATTCTGGTATATTGATCTAGTAATGACTCCTGCAAAATTGTAAATGAGTTAAAAGACAGATTTCATTGTCTCTTGGTATAACAGAGAGGAGAATGATGTGAAACTATGCTAAAAACACTGAGCTATGGGCTAAAGAAATTATGATGCTTATCTACCAGAATTTCACAGGTTAATTTTATCAGCTATGTTGATTAGCATCAGTTTGGCTGAATTATTTGCCTTTCAAAATTATTTCCACTGGGGTGTGGATAGTCTCTTTGCCTTCTGGTCCTTTTGCCTGAAGCTTACAAGGCACAGCAGCGTCAGTTTTGTGGAATCTTTGAACTTGAGGTCATAGGATATGACCTTGAGAAGTGCAACTTCTTTTATATTTTCATATTGATATCTCCTAGAAATTACCCTCACCATGCATAATGTCTGAGTTTTGGTTCTGTTGTTCTTGGTTTATGGTGGTATCTATGGGCACCCACAGTGGATAAAAAATTAATGTATGTTTATATGCAATAAATGAAACATTTATTTAGGTACATCTAAAGGTATAATTGGTTAACAATAGGGAATATTGGTTAACAAAAAGGAATATTTATGCACATGTACTGTAGTGGGGCAACTAAACAGAAATTAAGCACTTTTTCTTTTGAGAATAACTTCTGCTAAACAGAGAGAAGAATTTTATCTCTGACTTCACAGTCTCTGCGGGACCTGGCTTGGCTGTTATAATAGTGCAGTATACTCTTGGGCCAAACCATTTTGTAGGATGAGCAGGTACAAATCGTAGCCAAGACATGTGAGCTTTTTGAGGTATTGAGTGAGAATATGGCACTTTTCATTGGCTTTGTTCTCAGATCTGCCAAATTAAGAAAAATAGTTCATTTTCTCACAGCAGATATATTAGAGATCTTTGCAAAACAGTACAGAGAAAAACTACCTCTTTATAGGTGGTACTTCAGGGATCATGAAAATTTATGCCTATTCACCTTGACTCAACAAAGAATTGATCATTTTTGCTGTGATGTTTTTGAGAAAAAGGCAGTGTCCATGTAACAAATGGCAACTACTCTTGCACTTTGAAACATCCTCTTGCTTGATAATTGATTTCTTTTGATCAGTTTAGAATGCTTTTTACCCCACAGATACATACTAATGAAAGGAGCCGGTAAAATTTAACAGTGACTGGTATAAGCAAATAGTTATGTCCTATAAATCCTAATGCAGTCATAGTAAATATAGGATTTGCCATCTGCTTTTGTTTATATCAGGTAAGCAGAGCTGAAATTTTCAAACTGTGATTTGTAGCTGTAGGAGAAATATTTGCTCACCTCATGCTGTCTCATGCTGTTCTGTTTCTCACTGAGAAAACCTGTATGGAAAAGAAGGTGAAGTGTAGGGTAAAGTTAGGCCATCTCAATCCTTTAGAAGAAAAAAAGAGAAAGTATTTAACTAGAAATTAAAAAAACCCCAACCAAATAGAACCTTCAACAAAACATCAGCAAACACATAAATACTTTCCAATCAAAAATTCTCTGGCAAACCAGTTGTGATAAGCTGCAAGCATATTGTTATTTTATTTGTTATTAAGAAAGTGTTATTAAGAGAAGTACTTGTGGCAATAGTTTCTCAGAGTGATAATGAATTGTGTTTGCCACCCATTTCTCCAAAGAATCCATTCTACTAAAAGCTTTGAAAGATCCTGAGCTGATTGATTTGAGCAAGAGAGTCTCTTCTGGGAGTGTTTTTTCTTGTAAAGTTTCATTCNTTTAATTTTCTGTTCATTTGTTTTATAGAAACAAGTGCACCTTTAATGTTTGCAGACTGAAATTAGGATATTATAAAGCATTTGACGGCAAAATTCAAGTTTAATGCACTATGTGTACATAAAAACTGATACAATAATATGGATTATAAAACTCTCTATGGCTTTACTTAGGGCACACATGTACACACAGATATATGTGAAAACAAGTCAAAGAGCTTTGCTCAGTATGATTCTGGTATATTGATCTAGTAATGACTCCTGCAAAATTGTAAATGAGTTAAAAGACAGATTTCATTGTCTCTTGGTATAACAGAGAGAAGAATGATGTGAAACTATACTAAAAACACTGAGCTATGGGCTAAAGAAATTATGATGCTTATCTACCAGAATTTCACAGGTTAATTTTATCAGCTATGTTGATTAGCATCAGTTTGGCTGAATTATTTGCCTTTCAAAATTATTTCCACTGGGGTGTGGATAGTCTCTTTGCCTTCTGGTCCTTTTGCCTGAAGCTTACAAGGCACAGCAGCGTCAGTTTTGTGGAATCTTTGAACTTGAGGTCATAGGATATGACCTTGAGAAGTGCAACTTCTTTTATATTTTCATATTGATATCTCCTAGAAATTACCCTCACCATGCATAATGTCTGAGTTTTGGTTCTGTTGTTCTTGGTTTATGGTGGTATCTATGGGCACCCACAGTGGATAAAAAATTAATGTATGTTTATATGCAATAAATGAAACATTTATTTAGGTACATCTAAAGGTATAATTGGTTAACAATAGGGAATATTGGTTAACAAAAAGGAATATTTATGCACATGTACTGTAGTGGGGCAACTAAACAGAAATTAAGCACTTTTTCTTTTGAGAATAACTTCTGCTAAACAGAGAGAAGAATTTTATCTCTGACTTCACAGTCTCTGCGGGACCTGGCTTGGCTGTTATAATAGTGCAGTATACTCTTGGGCCAAACCATTTTGTAGGATGAGCAGGTACAAATCGTAGCCAAGACATGTGAGCTTTTTGAGGTACTGAGTGAGAATATGGCACTTTTCATTGGCTTTGTTCTCAGATCTGCCAAATTAAGAAAAATAGTTCATTTTCTCACAGCAGATATATTAGAGATCTTTGCAAAACAGTACAGAGAAAAACTACCTCTTTATAGGTGGTACTTCAGGGATCATGAAAATTTATGCCTATTCACCTTGACTCAACAAAGAATTGATCATTTTTGCTGTGATGTTTTTGAGAAAAAGGCAGTGTCCATGTAACAAATGGCAACCATTCTTGCACTTTGAAACATCCTCTTGCTTGATAATTGATTTCTTTTGATCAGTTTAGAATGCTTTTTACCCCACAGATACATACTAATGAAAGGAGCCAGTAAAATTTAACAGTGACTGGTATAAGCAAATAGTTATGTCCTATAAATCCTAATGCAGTCATAGTAAATATAGGATTTGCCATCTGCTTTTGTTTATATCAGGTAAGCAGAGCTGAAATTTTCAAACTGTGATTTGTAGCTGTAGGAGAAATATTTGCTCACCTCATGCTGCCTCATGCTGTTCTGTTTCTCACTGAGAAAACCTGTATGGAAAAGAAGGTGAAGTGTAGGGTAAAGTTAGGCCATCTCAATCCTTTAGAAGAAAAAAAGAGAAAGTATTTAACTAGAAATTAAAAAAAACCCAACCAAATAGAACCTTCATAAAACATCAGCAAACACATAAATACTTTCCAATCAAAAATTCTCTGGCAAACCAGTTGTGATAAGCTGCAAGCATATTGTTATTTTATTTGTTATTAAGAAAGTGTTATTAAGAGAAGTACTTGTGGCAATAGTTTCTCAGAGTGATAATGAATTGTGTTTGCCACCCATTTCTCCAAAGAATCCATTCTACTAAAAGCTTTGAAAGATCCTGGGCTGATTGATTTGAGCAAGAGAGTCTCTTCTGGGAGTGTTTTTTCTTGTAAAGTTTCATTCTGACAGAACTGTTTCATTTCTGTAGAACTGATGGTAGATGACTGCAGTCAGCTGAGGCTCAGCCAGTCGCCTCCAGAGCTGACAACAGCGTGGAGTTTGCTGCTGAGTTGTCCATGGCTGGGCCAAAAAGAGATCTGGGGTTTCTCTGGGCCACGTTATGGCAGAGGATATAACCTTTGTAAGCTTTCATTGTACAAACCTAGGTATGATGTGGTCTATTGGGAAATTATGACCACTGCCTATTCTACATATTCAAAGCCAGGGTCTGGAACTGCCTTTACACAGAAATTATTTCCTCTCCGAAGTGAAGTAACTCTTGCTGTACAAAGCACTGAGTCCCTTTCCTGGTTTTGTGTAGCAACTAAACTTTCTTATTTCATCACAGAATAAAGTGGAGCACAAACCTTTCCTAGTTCCCACTGAAATAAAGGAAAGGTTTTTGTTTTCTTCAACAGTCGGTGTGGTTACTTTTGTAGTAATCTTCGTCTCTGTTATTTCAGCAGTGTAGTCTGAAAATTGCTTATATTTCCTTATGATTCTCTGGGGAATAAGTACTACTAAGTATGTGTGGTTGGTATCAGAATAACTTGATCTGATTTCAGGATAGATGTCCCTGGTCTGCATAATTTCAATTGAGGATACAATGAGAATGTCTGAATAATGATACAATTTAAATATTTCTCAAATTAGTCACTAGTATTTGAAAATTTGAATAACTAGATTTGACTTAAGAGTTCCTGACCTATTACCTGTACAATAGGACAGCTGTTTACCTGCTAAATGTTGTATTTTCTTATCTCCTTTTTTTCCTTTGGTTCTGCTTTATCTGGAGAAGTATGCTGAGCAGTCATTGTAGCTGATGATATTGTTTCCTCATATTTATAAAGAGTTGAAAATGAACATTTACTTACCTCTGAAGTACTCACACAAACCTGTTATTAGGAAACTTATGTTATTTTGATGCTACTAGCTCTTCTTTCTGAATACAAATTATTGACCCACAACTACTTAAAAGAAACAAAATCCTTCTAATCACTTACAAAAATACAGAACTCTGCTCTTAAATTAGAGGATTAACTGGCTAGGATTGACTTTGCGTATGGAATGGTAGGAGGAAAGGGCAGCCTGAGTCATGTAACTGCCCTTGTTTATCTCAGTAAGAGAGAGAGAGAGGAAAATTAAATTTAGTGCATGCAATTTAGCATGCAAAAGGTCACACTGGTGCATGCCTGCAGGTAATTAATCAGAAAACTGCTATAATTTCCAACCCAAACAATGTTAAGCAATAGAAATGTAAATATTGGCACTTGCACTGTGAGGCTGATTTCAGCTGATATTCATAAATCCTGCTTCTGTCCTGAGCATTTTACATGGTACATATGGTTTCAATTAAAAATAGTCTGTCTCTCCATCCTCAGTCCTTTTATCGTCTCCAGTATGGTTGGAACAGAGGGTACAACAGAGCAGAAGTGCAGCTGGGGCAGGATGGCTCTTGGGTGGACTCAAGTTTGTTTTAATTGAATCTTTAAAAAAAAAATAATTCTGACACATGGCATGTGCCATCTGACAAGGGGCAAAAAGCCTCAGATCAGTGACAACTGAGATGGAAGGGACACTGTGGCTGTATCACAAGAAAGCAGCTCTTAACTAGCTGCTAATTAAGCAGCTCTTAACTAGCTCCCTCACCTAGCTTCCAGGAGCTACTGAGAATACTTTTGAAACAGAATTTGTTCCTTTTTTTATTTTCTAGTTTTCTCTTCTTTCTTTTATTTTACATTCTTTATAATTTTGAACTTCCACTCAGCCCTTTCAACCCAGTGCAGACAATCATGGAGCTGTGCAGGGTCTGAGTTCATTCTTGTGTCTGCTTTTTTTTTAATAGGCTAGTAACCTGGGAAACATATTTCTTTGTTTTTTCAAGATGTTGAACATCTTTTAGTTATTTTAAATTTCCCATATGTATGCTGCAATTAGCCAAAGGATACCATTCTCTTGTCCCATTTTTCCTTCTGTAAATACACAGAGTAACTTTTTTCCCTGCACACAAGGTCTCATAGGAAAATTACTTTCCTTCTCACCATAATATACACATATATTTCTATACATCTTGTAGTGCTGCTTTCTGAAATTCAGTTGTGTTTTTTTGAAAATAATAATTTATTCAAATCCCAAATAAATTGGACTCAAATCAAGTATTGATGTTAGATCTGATTGGGACCCTATATGTGGCAAGTGTAGAATTCTCATTTCCCTCCCATATGTCAGAAAATGGTGTCTACATGAAAAACCCTAGAGATAGATGCACAAATGCAGCTGCTTTCTTATTTAGTGGAGCTACTCACAGTCAGCTTATTATTCTAATTTTCCAAAGTTTGTCCTGGCTTACAGAATTGCTTCAGGGCATAGAGTATTGATTTTGTTCTGACAATTTATGTGGGGCTTAGGTGCTGACTACCTATGGGCGTGATCTCTTCACATATTGAGTGCCTTGTAGGAAGTGCAGAGTTCCCTCTGCTCATGTTGTATTTAAGGTGTGAGGTAAATGGAAAGAGTCAGCAGAGGCTTTGAGAAAGACCCACTTTTCCAAGGAGTATCATCATGTACTTGAGCTTTGCTAGGCACTTGTAGTCTCCAAACCTTTGGCAATGTAACTAGTCAGACATAATCTAATGTAGGCCTCATTTATTTCTGCTCCCAGAAGGGAACAGATGAGGAGGCTGGAATAGTTTTAATGTTCTTGAGCTGGGTATGGATGTTGAGGAGACAGTGCTGTTGTTTGCTGTGGCATGTTTTTATTTAGAAAGGGTGAAGCTGTACCTAGGGAGGGCAGGGCTGGCTCTGTGCCATGGCTGCGGTGTGGCCGAGGGCCAGCAGCAGCCCTGATCCTCTGCTCCGGCACCAGGGCTCGGCAGATTCAGCCTGACAGCCCAGCTGAGCACTGGGGCTGAGACTCAGCACTCGAGGCAGCTCTGCCATGACTCAGGCTGAGCACTGGGAGTCCTGGCTGGGACATGCAGCTGGCTGCTTCCTGCCTCACTGCTTGACTTTGCTTCCTGCTGTATGGAGCAGACAGAGCTTCGCACCCACTTCTTCCTCCGCCATTCTTGACATTTCCTACTGCTAAAGTAACCAGTGAAAATAATGTGAAGGAGGGAGAGGGATAAATGCAACTTTCTATTTCCTTTTAATAAATGTAGAGGGAATCAAGTGGACTTGATCCAAAAAGGACTACAAAGTTCAGTTTATTTTAATTGAAAATAGAAGTGCAATTTCTTGATGGCATTTCCACTATTGCTCTTGTCTAGTTATCTGCCATTCCATAAACAAATAAAGGCTCCAGTCTACCATCAGAGGAGATCTGTTCCAAATTCTACGGAAGACAAAAAGAGAGTCCTGAACTATGCGGGAAGCTGGAAAGGTAAAGTGACAGTACCAGACTCATTTGATCCTGTAAATAGTCAAGTGCTGAAACCTGAGGTCACAAGTTTCTTCTTGATTTAACTTAGGTGGAAAAACATCAATGAGAATGTGGGCATATGTAAAATCAACCACACTTTTAAGGCTGAAGAACTAGGGCTGAAGCCACTCTTAATTGTATATCATGATTTTTAACTTGCTTTTTCAGTGCCACTTTCTATAGGCTTAAGGCAAAATATGAATGCTGAATAAGAAAATGGTAACTTTATCTAATGTTTCTCAGTTTGTTTTTTTTTTTTTTTTTCTCAATGCTGTGGCTTTCATAAACAGGAGAGATGTTTTGAAGGTTCTAGCAACTTACACTGATGAAAACAGATTTCAGTCCACAGCCAAATTTCCACATGAAGGTGCTCATTGTACTCCTAAATCCATAGCTTTCATACCAGGCTTAAGTCATTCTGCCCAAGAAAGAAAAGATGAATTGTGTGTTACTTGCAAAGAGGTTATGAAGTCTTGGTCTGTGAAGCACAGAATTGTCACTTAAGGGTGTCACCTTCTCCAGAAGAGGGTCAGGTTTGAAGGCACACTGTGTTCCTTAGGTCCTACACAATATAGCAAAGTGGTGACTTTTGGAGGACATTGTAATGGGAGCACATGGATAGCTCAAAAGATTGATCAGGAAGTTTACAAACAATCAGTTTTTTCCTAATATTTCTCATCTTGCCCAAGAATGATCAGTTCCATAGGCAGCAGCACTTAGGGTAGAGTGTAATGTATGGTTAGAGTTTTGTTTACGGAAAATTGCAGAAGAAGGTAGTGGGTTCATTCACAATGCACTTCTGTTCAAACTTAGGAGTACTAAGGAGCTAGAAAAAACAAACAAACAAACAAACAAACCCCCACACAATTAAAAAATCCCCCACCTCTCCTTAAGCAAGGCACCAAGGATGTGATATTCTTGCTGCTAACTTGTCACTAAGGCCTGACAAAATTCGCATACACACATATACAAAATCTACACGGGGACGTTGATTCCAACTGTGATTTTGATGACTGAATTACAGGATTAAATATGTTGGCAGTGAAGGCTGGAAAACTGGACTGAGTCCTGAGAAGCTGTGTGGTGGGAAGTAAGGAAGACACGTTCCCCTGCAGGCCCAGGGAACGATTCCAGGTGCCTGGTGGGACTTTAGACTGTCAGCTAAGGTAGCAATACACACATCAAAATCAGCCTTCTCATGGGTGTTTGAATGGTAGGTGTGGTGGGAAGACCCACACCACTGTGCTTTATACCTTTGAAACTAATTATTACCATGTCTGCCTCTGATATAGTCTGGTGCCAAAAGTAATCCCAAAGAGACTTCTAAGGACTTTAGAAGTGTGAGAGATTCATGTGGATTTGCTCACCATGGGAAATTCCAAATTTAAAATGTGCACAGCTTAACTTCTAAAGATCTGGTCTCTAGTATGTATCTGCCTCAGTACAAAGAAACCCATATTTAGAAAGAAGAAGAAGAAAGAAAAACCAACAAAATTGGTTAATATTGTGTGGCTATGGCAGAGTGGACTTACCTAACGTGCTTTTGCTAAATTTATGGTAGCAATCTTCCCAGGCTGATGCTCTCACTAATTATAACAAATAGATAAGTAGCCTTTTACCAGGCCTCAGGAAAATGGTTCCCTAGCTGCTTCTCAGACCAGTTCTGTGGCTGATGGGCATATGAATGCCACAAGCAATCCATCTGAGATTTTTGAAACAGAATGCATTATGCTGGAGTTTGACTGATTGCCCAAAGAGATGTTTGTAAAATAGATGTTCTGTTTCCCATCATTCTGATTATATTTTCAGTCATTTGACCGAATTCCTGGAAATCTTAGTGACTTGGAAAAATGCTAAGCAAAAAGCTAATTTGGTTAAATTATTAGGGCATTTATTTTCTTATTTGTTTGGTTTTATTACTGCTGTGTTGCACAAGGTGTTTTATGCTCTCTGTCTCTACTGTAAGAAAGTTAGAATTTTGATTCATTTGACAATATGACTCATTTAGCTGCGCCATAAACACTAGGATTAAAATTGCTGAGAAGAAGGGCAGAGGATTTTTGTACTTTTACAGCCTTTTGGCATAGCTTCTTTGGAAAATAGTTTGTTTTTATTAATAACACAAAACTGTAATAAAATTGTCAAAAAGAGATTAATATATTAGGACATCCCACACAACAGGCAGTTCACCAAAGGACCTTCTTGAAAGGAAATATTGAGGATAGTGGAAATTAATCTGTTATTCATAGCAGGTTTCTGTGTTTTAAAATATACAAGTGATGGTAAAATAGCAGGGGTCTGAAGTTTAAACTGCAGTTTCGTGAGCCTTGAAGCAAAAATCCAAATTCTGTCCTACGACTAATCTAGAAATAGATCTTCTTGTGAATTGAGTTTCCTTAGCTAAGGTCAGTCAAAAACAAAGAGGAAAACAAACATAAACTCTCCCTTTAAGACAGAGAGAATGCAGTGGGTGTGCTCATGCAGCCATTCTGAGGTGAACAGAATGGAAACCAGGATGATCTCAGTTTTTGTTGTTAGACTCCTTGCTGATGTCAGTGGGAGATTTTTCTTTCTAATTCAGTAAGAACTTGTAGGATTTTATCTACAAACAAGGAGAAAGAATTAGCTATAGGGTGCAGCTTCAAGTGAGGGGAAGATAGAACATTTCTCAGCCTCAGCCTCAAAAAACCTGAGGCTGAACTGTGATTATAAGAAATGAAGATAATCTGAGATAGAAATAAGGTACACCTAACTGGAAAATAATGTTAATAATACCACAGAAGAATAAATATTTGAATGAGAATCCAGACATCAGTTGACTCTTATCCAGTGTTAAATGGAAACACATGCTTTGTAGTAGGAGCTAGCTCAGGGAGGGAGGAGGAGGAGGTGGCAAGAAGCCCCAAGCTCCTTTTCATTGCAGTGTTGTACTCAGTCACAGCCGCTGCCAAATTAGCCCATAAAAGTTGAGCCAGCTGAAGACCATTCAGTTCAAGGCTGAAACATCTCTCTCTCTCTCTCTTTCTCCCTCCTTAACTTTGTTCATAAACATGCTGCAGTCAGGTGTTAATTACAATCCCAAGGAAAGCCTCAGAGCCCCCAGATTCTCCTGGGGAAAATGACTGGACTCAGCACTTTGCAGATCTGTTTATTTTGCTTTACTGCACTTTAGTTACCCTGGCTGGCTTGTTACAGACAGAGAAGAGAGAGGAAAGCCCAGCCTACTGCAGAGTTCCGGGGAGCCAAGGAGTATCCCTCTTCCCAACTGAGCAGCTTTTGTGAGAGTTGCTTGCCCAAAGTGTGTTGATTGTGTGTTGAAGTGTTCTTTCTCTGGGGACCTGACCTTTCAATACCCTGAAAAATCTGCTTCTTGCCCAGTTGTTCCAAGCCATCTTCTCCCATGCCGTGCTTCGCAGGCAAAAGGCTTGTGTGAGAATATCTTGCCACATATTATTTATTTTTACTAATAGTAAGAATTATTTGCTAATCTCTGATGACGTGATCAGCACTGAACAAGACAGAGAGAAGCAGAGAGGATGCCCTGAGGAGTTTGTAATTTTGAAGACAAACATAGATGAGACAACATGCACTTGGAAGACCCTGAAGTAGATGTTGACCTACTAAGAATTTAAAATGAATTAACTGGGGGTGGGAGATGATTTTTTTCCTTTATGGAATCTGCTGTAAAGAACAGACTTTTTTACTTGTGCTCTCTAGCAAGAAAATGTTGTCATGAAAAGCATACATGTCTTACCTTACTATTCCCTCTCTGGGAAATAAATTGGCCATACTCTTATGTATGAAAATTGGCAGGCTATTGTTGAAGCAAATGCAGTGCTGTTAAGTTACATCAGGTAAAATAATAATAGAGGTACACAGGCACCTGCATGTTTTAAGATATGCTAAACAAGTTAATTGTCCTGAGCTCATAGAAGGCTGAATATGAATTTGAGATTCTGGGTATCAGCTTGCTATTTCTTGGAATATACGCTTTTCTTAGGCAGAGAAATGCTTTTGTTCAAGTGAGGAGAAATTCCAGATGTTTTTATACCACTTGAGTATGCAAACCAGAAGAATTGATTCTTAAGTAAAAGTTGTTTGGAAGACAAATTAATGCCACTCCTAAAAGTGGCACATACATACATCCTAGGTACACATATAACCACAAAAATTATAAAGTTTTTGGGAAGCTGTAGTAGTTGAGACAGAGACAATATGAAGCGACACGCTCAATTTCAGAAGGCTTCAAACCCTGTTTTATTATAGCATGCAAGCTTTTTGTAGGTTCTTTCANGTAGGAGCTAGCTCAGGGAGGGAGGAGGAGGAGGTGGCAAGAAGCCCCAAGCTCCTTTTCATTGCAGTGTTGTACTCAGTCACAGCCGCTGCCAAATTAGCCCATAAAAGTTGAGCCAGCTGAAGACCATTCAGTTCAAGGCTGAAACATCTCTCTCTCTCTCTCTTTCTCCCTCCTTAACTTTGTTCATAAACATGCTGCAGTCAGGTGTTAATTACAATCCCAAGGAAAGCCTCAGAGCCCCCAGATTCTCCTGGGGAAAATGACTGGACTCAGCACTTTGCAGATCTGTTTATTTTGCTTTACTGCACTTTAGTTACCCTGGCTGGCTTGTTACAGACAGAGAAGAGAGAGGAAAGCCCAGCCTACTGCAGAGTTCCGGGGAGCCAAGGAGTATCCCTCTTCCCAACTGAGCAGCTTTTGTGAGAGTTGCTTGCCCAAAGTGTGTTGATTGTGTGTTGAAGTGTTCTTTCTCTGGGGACCTGACCTTTCAATACCCTGAAAAATCTGCTTCTTGCCCAGTTGTTCCAAGCCATCTTCTCCCATGCCATGCTTCACAGGCAAAAGGCTTGTGTGAGAATATCTTGCCACATATTATTTATTTTTACTAATAGTAAGAATTATTTGCTAATCTCTGATGACGTGATCAGCACTGAACAAGACAGAGAGAAGCAGAGAGGATGCCCTGAGGAGTTTGTAATTTTGAAGACAAACATAGATGAGACAACATGCACTTGGAAGACCCTGAAGTAAATGCTGACCTACTAAGAATTTAAAATGAATTAACTGGGGGTGGGAGATGATTTTTTTCCTTTATGGAGTCTGCTTTAAAGAACAGACTTTTTTACTTGTGCTCTCTAGCAAGAAAATGTTGTCATGAAAAGCATACATGTCTTACCTTACTATTCCCTCTCTGGGAAATAAATTGGCCATACTCTTATGTATGAAAATTGGCAGGCTATTGTTGAAGCAAATGCAGTGCTGTTAAGTTACATCAGGTAAAATAATAATAGAGGTACACAGGCACCTGCATGTTTTAAGATATGCTAAACAAGTTAATTGTTCTGAGCTCATAGAAGGCTGAATATGAATTTGAGATTCTGGGTATCAGCTTGCTATTTCTTGGAATATACGCTTTTCTTAGGCAGAGAAATGCTTTTGTTCAAGTGAGGAGAAATTCCAGATGTTTTTATACCTCTTAAGTATGCAAACCAGAAGAATTGATTCTTAAGTAAAAGTTGTTTGGAAGACAAATTAATGCCACTCCTAAAAGTGGCACATACATACATCCTAGGTACACATATAACCACAAAAATTATAAAGTTTTTGGGAAGCTGTAGTAGTTGAGACAGAGACAATATGAAGCG
>WBNQ01052251.1:42982-54354 GCA_013401375.1 Spizella passerina | reverse complement strand
ACTGATTCTATTGGAATTTACAAATTTAATCAATGTATTGTAGATATACCATTTAACTGATTCTATTGGAATTGACAAATTTAATCAATGTATTGTAGATATACCATTTAACTGATTCTATTGGAATTGACAAATTTAATCAATGTATTGTAGATATACATTTTACTGATTCTATTGGAGTTGACAAAATTTACTCAAAAGCTGTTCTTATGGTCATGAGAGGGGGATGCTTGGAATAGCTGAGATAGTGGGATGTGTCTTGCCCATATGGAAAACGTGGAAAACTTTGGTGGAAAACAGAAGGAAATGAAGAGTTGAGATGAGGTAAAGGCCAATGTGTGGAGAGCACAAGCAAGCAGCAATGGCTGCTCCTCAGATGCTGGTGAGGAAGCAGAGCTTTACCCAGAGCTCAGGCCCCAGGGTGGGGTGGGACAGACTGGGCACCAGAGCAGCTCCTTCCCTCCTGCACAAGAACTTTTGCTGCTGAGTGTGAAGTGGAGGATGCTCACTGATGGCCACTGACATTCCTTGGCCTGTCACAAGACACATCACTCATGTTGTTTACTCCACTCCTGGCCACTGAAGACAAACTGGCATGTCTGAAAATGTCTTGGCAAAGAGGCAGGAGTGGAGGTATCTACATTTAACTTGTAATATGCTTGCAGCATGATTAAATAAAAACATAACCACCTGTTACCCTTAATTCAGTGGGAGTATCAATTTTCAATTATAGCATTTACTATCCACCCTCAAGTATGGCAAGGAACACCATGGCAACATAAACACAGTGGTGGCTGCTTGAGAAAGTTAAATTATAAATAGCAATGTATAGCCCATGAGGTCCTGGAAATAAACTAACTAATCCATAGGCATTTGTTACTATGACATAACATTTCCACTCAAATGCTGTTTGCCTCAGCTCAAACTCCCTCAGAACAGATTTAGAAGTTTGGCATCACTTGACTCCAAGCAAGTTCAAGTTCAGACATGAAAAAAAGCAGAGATAGTGGAGAAAATAAGCTATAGCAGATCCGTGGAGAACAAATTAACAACAAAAACAACAAAATCCCTATTTAGGCTTTATTCTGTTTCCACTGAAGTTAATGGGGGAAAAATCCCAACATATCCCAAATGTATAACAGAATCCCCTAAATATAGACAAACATGTTTTTACACTGAATCATCCCTGAGGAGAAAAAAAGAAAAAAATTAAAAGAAACAAAAAAAAATGGACTTAACTGAATAGCAAATAGTGTAGAAATGCAAATAAACTTAGCAACCCTCTGAGACACTGGAGAAATTTTGGAACCTGGTGCTCTCTTTAGCTTCATTATGGGAGAAGGGGCCATGGTAACTGCAGGAACACTGGGATTCAACCTGAGTGAGAGCTCAAGAGGGAGCTGAATTCTCAATTGTTCCACTCTGCTGGGCACTTCCTATGCCCTGCACAGCCCAGGCCAAGCAGGAGCAGCAGCTTTGTGCCAGCTGGCCCCAGGCCTGCTGGGGCTGCAGAGGCTTCCCAGGGACCAGGGCTCAAAGTGGGGAAAGGAGAGGAAACCAAAGCTCTGCAAAACCAGGACTGGACACTGAGAGCAGAGAGGGAACAGAAGCTGTGCTGTGAGGACAGCAAGAATTTCACTGAATGTAGGCTCATAGATATTTTAGAGTTTTGACACAAATCTGGGGCCTTAATCTAAGCAGGTGATAATGTTAATTAGGTTAGGCAAGAGTAATAAAGATTTAGAGACATCAGAATGGTCTCTTTCTTGTTCAGAAGAACAGATTTGAAAAATTTACATTTTCTTTTAGTTTACAGCCATTGGTTAAAGTCCATTTTTGATCAGATTGATAAAAATCTGTAATGGATCTCCTGAGGTCAATGGAATTATTTCAGAATTACACCATGCAATTAAAATTGAATTTAAATTTTCAATATTTCTGTTCTAAATAAATGCTGTGTTTTATCACACATATTTGGTGAAATCTTGGTCTCTGTCATCAGTGACAGCACTCATTGGTGTTACTATGGTCTAATTTCCACTGAGTGCTTTTCTGTTCACATAGAGTGAAGCAAAATAAAAACTGTCCCATTGAAGGAAGATTTAAATCAATTTTACATCAAATCTATGGGATAAAAGAAGCAGATAGGTTATTTAAGACTGTAATCATGTGTGTATTTAATGTGCTTCATTTGGCTTATTGCAAGCCATTGTACAATTAATTTATTAAATGAAAATATTACCTAGAGGTCAGCTAATTTGCACTTTTGAAGAAAACCTGACAAAATCAGAGAAGTAGCTGGATAAATTTGTCAAGCATCTTTCAAAAAATAAGATTATACATACTCAGACCAGTGTTCAAGTGAGACTATTTAAAAATGTCTACATATGACCAGGAGATGCAAGCTTGGCATGGGTAAGAACTTCAATGGAATTATCATTGTCTTTATCTTCCTGATAAAGACAATTTTTAGTTCATGGCAAATTTCTTTATTTTGGGAACCTTTCAAGCAAGATGGTGCCCAACAGCACAAAAGGTTATTTTAATAACCTTTATATAAAATGAGAGCAAAAACCTGAAAATATATTCAAAAATTAGTTGTATTTGTCATCAGTGGCTCACTGTTAATCAAGCACTTGAGCAACAGTGTGTGTCACACTGGAGTGTCATTATCACACAATTATTTTGTCATGCATTGTAATAATATTTTTACAGAAAAAAACCTGAACACAGTCATTAATTGGTCAACACATTAAACCTAAGATGACATTAAATGTGATGAAATGGAAAATAGGGCATTCTCAGCATGCTCACAGAAAACAATTCCCACAGAGTCTCAGTACTCCTAAATCACTTGGGCAAGACTAATCTTAGAACAGACACGTAAAAACTCCTAAATAAAGACCCTGATTTGTCTGGAGAGCATATGAAGAAGTCTTTCACTAAATCCACAAACATTCATGTCCTGTGACTCACATGACTCCTGGTGCTTTAAATTAAGTGTGTGTGCAAGTTATGGATGTGCTGGAGCTCGGAGGGTGCACAGCAAATCCACCTTTGGAACTGCAAAAGTACAAAATCAATAGATCCCAAGACTGCTTCAGCATTTTCTAACCACAAACAAGAAAAAGATGGAAGATGCATATTTTTTTCCCCAAGAAGAGCCATTAAGATGTCATTTCTACAATTTAGCACCCTTCATTGTACTTTAGAAAATGAAAAATAGCTTTTTGATACATATCCAAGGATTCAAAATTGGCTGATCACTCATAACCAAAATTGGAAAGAAATGATGAATTTAAAAGGAAATAAACAAGACTAAGCCTAGACTAAAAGCATTATATATAAACACAGGTGAAGTTCAAGTCTGGTTTCTTCCACCTACAGAGTGTAAATCCATCTGTTAATCCAACTTGAAATCTAAATTACCTTTTCTTCACTCCTTTTTGTACACAGTCAATAATCCTGGGGAGCACCTTTCTCCTTGCTTTTCAGATGCCTGCAGACACTGGCAATTACACTTAAATACATGCACAACATCCCTGCAGAGAGTTCTTCAGGCTGCACTGGAGGGCTCTCACAGCAAATTTGCATGAAATGTCATTATTTCCTTTATTTTGATATAAAGTCTCACTAAATCTACTGCTGATCATGACAGATGCTCTATGAACCAATGAAGATAAAGATAAATAGAAGGAAAATAATAACTCAGTGGAAAAAATAAATTCCAAGTAAGTTTTCCATTATTAAGGATACAAAGGATTAGTCCTTACCCACACTGACTGAGAATATTCAAGGGTTTGCATGTGTGTGTTATCCATCCTCAGAGCATATAATGGCTGTTTGTGTGTTAGGTTGGGCAGCCAAAATGCAAAGCCTGAGTGGATTTGAGCATCCACAACTGACTTGATTCTATAAGAGCAGCCTGGGGAACACATTTGTCAGCTCACAGTCACACAGAAGAGTTCAGTGAATGAATCATTGTTATAAACTCTGGATTTTCCATTATCTGACTGGGCAGCCTTTTGTACCCAAGGACATGAACTCTGACAGATTTTAACATGCAAATGCCTATCAGACTCAAATGAATACTCATGGAGGAAAATATAATCTGTAACCTTTCCTAATTAGTACAAAAATCTTTGTCTCCCTCTAATCTAAAGGGAGTCTTTACAGACTTTAAGAACTATGAATCACCTGAATTTTTTATAATATATGCAGTCAAGAACATGAAAATTTGTATAGTTATATTATTTCTATATAGTTATATTAGTTTTATAGTATATACTATATATTATATATAACATTGTATTATATCATATCATTTAGTTATTAAGTTAGAAAAAATATAACTATATAACTATAAAAATAACTNAAACTAAGTTTTAAAAGGCAGTATTGACATTCTGTGTTTTCCTCTCCCTGTTCTTTTGTTTCCAAACCTACATTATACTTCAAGAACAAGCACAGCTCATGGAGTTCTGGATAGCATCAAGGTTCTGTAGAGGGCTTTAGCTACAAAATGTCCTAAAGCACCAACAGGCTGCATTTTCTTTTGTAGGAAATGCAAAACTGGGCCTGTACTTTGCTAACAAAGCACTCAAATCAAATGTGTGGTGTATATATATATATATATATATATATATATATGTATGCATATATATGTGTGTGTATAGATATATATACACCTTGGAGAGAGACAGAACAAGGGAGATAGAGAGATGGATGTCAAAGTCTGCTGTTCCTTGGCTAATATCTAATCTTTTCCACAGAAAGATTTTTTTAATGATTTACACTGAGGTCTGCAGAACAAAGTTTGTCTTGTTTCTTTCACAGAGTTATGCTGAAAAGTGCAAACAGGAGTAAGGGGAAACTGCATATTCCTGGATTTCTGTTTGCAGTGGAAGTCAGTGAAGGTTTGACGTCTGCTCTGCATTGCTGTACTTTTACAGCTGACCACAACTAATGTAAGAGGGCCAAACCAAAGCAAGGTGTTTATTTTTTCCCATGCTAAAAACCAGCTCTCACTTTTATCTGTTCCTTCTTGCAACTAGATTGTGGCCCAAAAGAAAATGGAATAGGTATTCTTCCTTGGTGCTAGGAGTTAACTTCTGGTGCTTTCTCTCCTTTATCTGTTCCAATGACTCTTGCCAGGCCATAAGATTTAAGGTGAATTTAAGGTCACACTGAGTGCAGCACAGTGTGAGGAGAGCAGACATGACCACCCACCAAAACCACATCCAACCCCTTGCTGATAAGAGACATACACAAGGAATTCTTTTAAAGGGTAAAAATATGCTCAGAATGGTGTAAAGAGGTTTTCTAGCTCAATAATTAACTGTGAATCCTCCTCAGACCAAGGTGGCAGGGCCTCCACTGTATTAACTGCAAAAGGCAGGTGAGGCTGCTGGTGTTCTCAGAAGGCATCTCCTGGCAGGATGATTAATTACAGCAAAAGCTCCTTCATGTTTCACAGCAATTCAGATTATTGTAAATGATTTGGAGTGAGAAGCATTAGAGCTGTTGATAGCTTAAATTAAAATAGCACAATAAGCCTCTGTTTCTGCTGGGCAACCTCAGCTCAAAAATGCCAGATAAACATTTTCTACAAAGGTCATGGACATGACACGTTCCAACTATAATTTCATTTACAAGTAATTAAAATAAATGAAATTTGATAAGATGACTTCATCTTAAGTTTGTTTATAGTCCTCTTGCTCATGACCAGCATACTGCTTTTACAAGTGGTCCATACATTTATATATTCCCGAAAATATGTTCTGTGGCTATAGCTGGAAAATTTAAAAAATGCACAAAGTTGACCATTATTTAATCTATCTGTTTGCAGGATGAGTAGATGTAGTTTGCCCTGCAGCAGATCACTGTACTTAAAAAAATTATTTTACACTTTATACCCAACTAAAGGCTTTGCTGTACTACATACACATAGTTATGTCCAAATATTGTAACACCTGCTGACTCTCAGGGCAGAACAACCCTTTCTCATATTCCTTCAATGAGCTTTAAATCTGTCTGAATAAAACATGTTATAACATGTACCCTTGGTACACAAAATGGAGACTTTGAAATCTTCTAAAGAAGAAGTTTACACAAGATTCAGATGATACAAATGCTGTTTACACAGATGTTGTTGAAATAATTTTATGTAAATAATCCACACTGGGAGAATTTGTAATGTTTGAAACAAGAACTAAACAATGGATATTTTTATAAAGCAGCAAGGATAACACCTCTAAAACCAGAATTTGTTAATGCTGAAAGGACTTTTTGTTGAAAAACCATGATCTGCATTTACAGACATTTTGCAGGTCTCTGCTTGTTTGTATTCATGACAATACAGCTGTTCCTCCACACCTCATGCAGGCAGTGCTCCCCACAGATTCAACTTGACTTTTATTTAAAACACAGAGTGGGAGTGATTCCACCAGCCTCAGCAGAGATAATCTTGGTTGAAATAAAGAACAAAGGAAAGAAAAACCTGCCAGGACTTTAGGGACTGGCCATGCACATACAGTTCAAAATGAACAGAAACCTTAATGGTCATCCCTGTTTCCAAGGAAAAAACCCTAGGAGTCCTTTAGTTAATAGTTTATTTGATGTTCAGCTTTCAAATTTACACAACCCAGCTTCACATCACTCATAGCATTTTATAGCAGTAACAGCTCAATTTTCAACACAAATTTCCAGCAAAAATGTCTTTCCATCTATTTCCCTAAAGAATAATCACTGTGCTCACAAATCAAGAATTTCACTGTACTTTGCCTCTTCCAGAAGAGTTCAGTACCACACTAACCTATCACATTTGGGTTACATTTTCAGATATAGGTATCTCTAAAGCACAAACCCTTCCTTTGAAAAATTGTGGAATTCTGATTGCAATGAGCTCCAAGCCTGAGAATTTTTTAGCATCTCTGCTCTTTTCAATTGCTTGGTGTTCTTTTCACTTCCTTGGGAATGTGTTTTTTTTACTGATGATATTTAAAACCCACAATGCAGCCTATTATAATATTCTCTCATATGATGTAACAAGCTATTTGTAAGAATGAACTAACACATGAAAATGCAAGGGGAAAAATAACCAAGCAGCAGGCTTATTTATTAATTGCAGCTGGAATAAGACTGGTAACATATCCTGTGGAATTGCTGGAACAGATTTTACTCACTTTATGTACTAATGCAAGGAAAGGGCTTTTGCTTATTTAAAAGGTCTCAGTGTCAACAAATGGATTCAATTTGCCAAAAGTACCACAAATGAGGTAAAGAGTGACTTCTCATTGGCAATCATATTGGTTTTGTCAACCAACAGTCCCATCCTGACCTTATTTGCAAAGTTCCTACAGCAGATGTTATTATTTTGCTTAGCAGTCAACACGGTGCATCCTTTCTCAAAATATTTTAAAGCTGATCAGGCAGCTTGTGACTATGCACTCATAACAGACCTGAACAGCTGTCAAAAATTCAATTTACTGAGGAAGGCTCAGCTTTGAATAAGAACTGTAGTGTGGTCCCAGTGCACCTCAGCAAGAACTCTTGGAATAACCCATCTTTCCTGGTCCTCATGGACAAGGAACAAATATTCATCTCCAGCTCCTGTATCCTGGCTCAAAATACACCACAACAGTTCAGTCTGCAGCAAACAGCATTTCCCATGAGATGTTTTCTTTGCAAGAAAGCATTTGGCTTCCAAGCAGACAGGTAGATAAACAAACCTCCTATAAATATTTGGGTATCTTATCTAATAAGGGCATCAAGGAAAGAACGCCTCAGGAACAGGATCTGCTGTAGCTAATGAAGGAATTTCCTACCCACAACAGTGCCAGAAACTCTTTAAACCTGGAGTCAGTGCTGCTGTTCCACTGACATCTCTCAGTTTTTAACTCTTCTCTAGAGATAAATTTAGGTGGTGACAGTCAGCCAGAGCAGCACGAATCCTCCACTGCTGCCTGCACAGGTATTTACAGGTGAGGGCACGACTCCCAGTTACTTGCCTGGACATTACACAACATTTTACTGCACATTTTTCACATTACACACAGAATCTGACTGCACAAGATTGGATACAGGTGCTTGGCTGACAAAGCTAACACTTCATCTTCCTGCCTGTGCCAGATTATCTTCACAGGAATGATATGGAGATCGCTCTGGTGTGGCAACACCACAAATTAAGGACATCCTTCTTTCTCATTCATGTTGTCAGACTTCTATGGATGGATAACTGGCAAGGCAGTGCTAAAAAAAGATATCTGCTCAAGGAAGTGCTTTTGGATGTATGCATAAAGTGCACAGGCTGAAAGGCAGAACATCCAAACAACAGAAAAAACAGAGTTTATTAAGTCTACATAAGAAAAGCAGCACAAAAAGGGAAACCATGCTGTTGTATAAGAAAAAAGTGCATTTTTCCCACACCTGTTGAGACAGGACCTCAAAAATTCTTGGGTGCTGAACTGCCAGTGGTGTCCCTGCAGGTCAGGTCCCCAGGTGGCACTGCACACCAGAGTGTGCAGGACACTGCAGCTCCTGTGGGATCTGCCTTTCCCCCTGAGCCACTGAACTCCAGAGTGACTTGGCACCCTGCAGAAGGCAGTCTGGGCCTCTCAGAACCAAAATGCTCCTGCCTTTGGAAAGGTGAGCATTGCCCCATGATCTTCTCCTGACAAGTGCACAATGCAGCACCTTGTTCTACACAGATGGCAAAAAATCTCACTGTGTTGGTAGTTAATGTGCAACTGAGGGTAAAAATAAGATAACACCACCTTCCTGAGACTGCAAGAAACGTCACAAAGATGAACCACCATGAGAAATACAGTGTGGGACTTCTTTAGTGCGCAAATACCATAAGAAAAATAAGGTATTTGCTAATTTTAAAGTTTTGTCCTTGTTCATTTTATAATAATTAAATTGATCCTAAACATCAGGCATGTTCTAGGTTCCTCATTCAGGCATCTCAGCTACTGTGCTTGGATTAAATAATGGATGATTCAACATAAGAGAAACTACAAAATCGAGTATCTTTACTAATTCTGTTAACATTCTAGAGAACAAATGACATCCACCATTGCCTTCTGCCTCATCATGAATCAACCATTCCTGTTTTGGAAGATTTTTGAACTTTTCTGCATCTGGAAACCTTGTTTAACAATAATGTTTCAAAATAAATTAGATCTGCTCCCTTCTGATGATGTAATGAACTGTTATTAACTAAGTGTGGAAGTCTAAGGACATCAGGAACTGGCTTGGATAAAATGTTGTCTACATTAGAGTAATGCAATAAACAAAGAAAATTGTGCATTAAAAGAAAAATTCCATCCAATATCACAGCATATGATATAACTTGGACGGAAACATGCTAGAGTTAAATCTGTGTCTATGTAACTTCATGTATATGGTGGTTTTAGCTCCTGCTCCCAGCAAAAGGAATTTCCTGAGCAGCCTGAAGTAAATATTT
The DNA here is from genome assembly GCA_013401375.1 of Spizella passerina. Taxonomy (NCBI): domain Eukaryota; kingdom Metazoa; phylum Chordata; class Aves; order Passeriformes; family Passerellidae; genus Spizella; species Spizella passerina. The sequence goes on along the minus strand of WBNQ01052251.1, from coordinate 44,888 downwards.
GGCAGTTCCAATTCTGACTTTTAGAGAACTGTTAATTTGCCAAATCTGAAGATACGGACAAAAAAACCATTGAGACGACTACTCTGTTCACACCCGCGAGGACTTCTGCACACATACTGGAAAAAATAAAACTGTGCGGCAAAACACTCGCCTGGATGGAGCCAAAGAACAAATGTGTACATTAATTAGCGGGTTAATGAGCGAATTGGGGCGCTCCGCCCGGGACCCTCGGCTGGGACCCTCCGGCGGGTCGAAGCGGGGTCGGAGCGGGGCCGTGGCACGGTGGGAGCGGGGCCGTGGCGGGGCCGTGGCGGGGCCGTGGCACGGTCGGAGCGGGGCCGTGGCGGGGCCGGGGCCGGAGCCGGGCGCCCCCTGGCGGCCCCAGCGCGCCCGCAGCACCAGCGGAACTTTGCGCGCAGCTCGGCTCAAAATGCGCGCTCAGAGAGGGCTCGCTCCCCCCCGCGATGCCCAATCCGCAGCAGAAATGGCCAAATAAGACAACACCGAGGTGTTTTGTACTTGCAGGACACGAAACCATAAAGCACCATCTCCTTTCCAAACGCCATCAGGCCTTTGGTCACCCAATTGCACCCACGAACACCCCATGAGCACCAATAACTCCAGAGCACGTGTACTCCGTGTGGGTATTACTGTCCTAATTAAAACAGTGAGCAGGTGGGATGCCTGCAGATAAATAAAAACATAATGTTCCTAACACAGAGTTCGAACACCGACAAAGAGCTGTTTGACTTTCAATGACTTCTTTAAATGACAAAAGTTTTACTAATAAATGATCACCTCTCTTCCCTACCTGTACTGGAGTTTCAGGCCATGTTCAGCTGCGAGGGTATTTTAAGTAAAGGTGAAATATGATTAGAATCTGGGTTTTAGACAAACGCTTTATCAGATAGAAATTTCAGCACAAAACATTCCCTTGCAAATATGCATGAAATTCCTCTTAAAAGTCTGGTTGGAAAATCTTTATAATCAATATTTTGATGACACAATGCTTTTGATACACTTAAGTTACCTTCGTTCCTGCAGGATTCCTATATTTTCCAATAAAAACATTCCTCTCTAACCAGTCATCTCCGACTAAGTTGATTACACGAAGAAAAAATATTCAGCAAAACAAATATAACCTCAATTCGCCTTGCAAGAGCAAAGGCTCGGTAAGGAACAGCCTCTCCGGTACGAGCGCGGATCTTACCTCTTCAACTGTCAGAGGCATACAGATCCGGTACTCCTTCATGAGCATATTCCTGCTGCTCAGTGCGGACCGGCGAACTGGGAGAAAAGTGGTGATTTCTGCACAGAGATCACGACGGAAACCAAACACGGGGGGAAAGAACTAAGCCTCTTTTCTCTGTGCGCGCTTGACAATGTGTCCACAAGACAGTAATGCAACCATCCAGGAAGGCTGACCCAGCAAGAAGAGAAACCACCACAACCGCTTCTTTCTCCCAGTTCTTCCTCCTTCACACTGCGATCATGGGAATCTCACAGACGCTCGCACCGAGATACGCTAGAAAGTCTCAAACCCCCACCGCTCTCGCCCCAGCCGAAGACATCCGTCGGAAGTGCATGGAAACGCCGAGCTCTCTCGCGGCTGTGTCAAGACATGCCTGGGGCGGCGAAAAGAACAAACGAGCCGAAAATGTGGCTTTCGCCCCCGCCGGCAGCACGTCGGGCGGCAGGAGAGATGCGATGCCGATTCCCAAGACAAAGGCTTTTTATAACGTTGCCTTCCCCGGCTGCCAAACGCGGCTCCCACCTCCCCGCCGCAACGCGGCTGCGGCCGCCGCGGCTCCCGCTGGGCTCGGGGGAGGGCAGGGGGGGCAGCGCGGCGCTCAGGCGGGCGGGCGGCCGCGGGTTCCCCGGCGCAGCCGCGGCCGGGGGTGCTCAC
>WBNQ01052251.1:22509-42877 GCA_013401375.1 Spizella passerina | reverse complement strand
CATCAGCGGGGCGGCAGGAAGGAGGGAGGGGGCCGGCGGGGGGGCAGCGGCCGCCGCCGCTCGGGCGGGTTCAGCGGGGCCGGGCCGCGGGGCTCCGGGCAGCGCCCGCCGGCGCCTCTCGGCAAGGGGGCACCGGCAGCGCGGAGCCCCAAGAATTCGCGATTTCAGTTCATTGTGCCGCGAAGACTTCTCGGGGTTTGGAAGTTTATTGCCCTACGCGTGACAAGGCACCTTGCAGAGCATTTACACCCCGGTGCAGGAGCGGCGAGCCCGTGAGCCTCGGGTACAAAAGGAAAGGCAAGGACAGCGTGGGCTCGGTGCGGACATACACAGGATGTGGAGGCCTCACCCATTTCCCTTCTGGTCAACCCTCCGCTATCAGCCAGCACATTTTGCAGCACAAGTAAACCCCTGTTTCATATCGTTTTTTAACTTACAAATTACACGCAGAAAGTTCAGTGAAAAAACGCCTCCCTCCTAGCTGAACTATAAAGCCACAACTGTTTTAGATCTCCCCCCCTCCTTTAATGAGGAATTTGTCAGTGAAATAGTTTTTTAATATGCTCGGGGATTGTGTTTTTCAGAGAAATTTACCCGTCATTAAGTTACAACCTGAAATGCACAGGAACCCAATTCTGAAACTACCTGGGAACCCCAAACTGTTACACAACCTCAGCATTTCATGTTTAAAATGCTCATCCTGCTGTTTCTCCTGTTCTCCCAGTGGCTGCAAAGCCACTCACTGGATTGCAGAGAAGCACTGTAAGTGCAAAGCCCAAGACACTGCACAGATAATGTAAAATATACATCTGCACTTACATAGCAGTTATTTGCAAAATATAAAAGTGATGAAATACTGTATTTGGGACAGTTAAAGAGGAATTTAGGTCTACAATGAAATGTGTGTTTCATAACAAGAAAGAGCAAAAGCCCCTCAGAATTTCATTGGTTCTGGATGCACATTTCAGAGCTGTGGGTATAATTCTCAGCCCAGAGGACACAGTGCCATCTCCTGGAGCCAGCAACGTCTGTTTGCCAGCCCCTTGCAATAATGGCACAATATTTCACATCCCTGCCTTCCCAGGGAAGTGCAAACACCTACACAAAGAAATAAAAAATCTGAGAGCTCTATTAACAGTCTGGATTTTCAACTGAGGTATGAACAATGTGTTTAATGAGACTTCTGTCTCAAATCTGACACAGCCATTTATAAATATGGAAACTGTGGCTGTAATTCATAATATTGGTACTGTGTGTTCTTGGAATTCCAAGCAAAATAGCAAAACCAAGGCAATACCTTGTGATATCTCACTGCAGGAAGGACATTGAGATGCTGGAGCGTGTCCAGAGAAGGGAATGGAGCTGGGGAAGCCTGGAGGACCAGGGATGGCTGAGGGAGCTGGAGCCTGGAGAAAAGGAGGCTCAGGGGGAACCTTCTGGCTCTCCACAACTCCCTGGCAGGAGGGGCCAATCCGGGCTGGGGGTCGGGCTCTTCTCCCAGGGAACAAGTGAGGAGAGGAAATGGCCTCAAGCAATGCCAGGGTTTAGATTGGATATAGGAAAAATTTCTTCACGGGGTTGTGAAGCATTGGAACAGGCTGTCTAGGGAGGTGGTGGAGTCACCATCCCCAGAAGTGTCCAAAAACGTTGTTTGGATGTGGCACCTGGGGACTTGGTTTAGTGGTGAACATAGTGGTGGTGCTGGGCTGACAAGCTGGACTTGATGATCTTAAAAGTCTTTTCATCCATAGTGGTTCTGTGACTCTGTGGTATTACCCACAGATGAGAGGCAATCCTCATTCAGATCTAAAGCATTCTTCAGTTTTAAGTGCTTTTTTAGTGGTTTCTTCCACTGGGAACAATATTTCTGGTTTCTGCTGAAACACATTGTAAAAGAACCTGAACTTGGCATGGGGCCTTGATGCTGCCCAGCTATAGGCAAGGACACTGATTTCAATAAAACCAGGAGAAAGACTTAAACTAGTTTATCACCTATCACAGGATTTCAGCATAAAGCAAACCTTACAGCTCTGTGTACATGAACAAAGATCTGCAGAAAGCAGCGTGTCAAATACAGAACCTGCTCAAAATGGAAACCAAGACCAATTCCCATACCTGTAGCAAAACATTCTTGTCTTGGGGAAAATGGTGACCCCAAGGATATCCGTCACAGCTCCCTGCTGGGGGAAAGCAGTGACCCCCAGGATATCCCTCACAGCTCCCTGCTGGGGGAAAGCAGTGACCCCCAGGATATCCCTCACAACTCCCTGCTGGGAGTGCCCAGACTCTTTCCAAAGCACGCTCCCCAAATGCTTCCCAGGGATCATGCTGAGACACAAAACTTCCAGCTCCCACAAGCCAGGAGTGCTTGCCAGGCATTCCTGCCTCAGTTTTGGGTTTTGATTCCCATGAATTGGCAGAAATTTTTACTCTTACCTCTGTAGCGTGCTCTTGATGCTCTGTTGTGAAAATGAGACATTTTTCACTCATTGTTCATTTCTGACCTGGGGGGAAAAGCCCATATGTTAAATTCTGCTGAGTATGAACTCCAGATGGACTTGTGTCAGCAAAGTGTCACTTCAGAGTAAGAGACAGTGAGAGCCAAGCTGTTTGGGTGTTCCACTAAGGATTTTTGAATAAGAATTTAGTTTCTTTTTTAGCCACTCAGGGACTCTGTATTGGAGGCAACAGCTGCTTCCTCCTTTCCCAGCATACCCGTGCAGGTAAAAAAAACTCAGCAATTGCAAAAGGCATTTATTTCCTTCCACTTTCACTCACTTGTCTGAACCAAATTACTGTGTATGGGACTATGTTCAATTAGATTAGCATGTGACTTTTAACCTCCCTGGAAGCCATCACTCCCAATCCATCACCTGTAAAAATATACTAATATTACCATGAGCTAAAAGAATGAGATTGTAAAAATAAAAGCTCTGTAAAAATTTGTAAATGGCCAGAGTTAGGGGAGAACAACTGATACACTCTGTGTGATGCATGTATTTTCAGTACCTAAGTCAACTGAAATGAAGTAAAAATGATTAAGGATAATGGATAAATTCTGTTGGCAGAGTTTTCAAATCAAGTTTGTGTTCAAACAGAAAGTGATTCAAAGCTCATGATCTGTGCTGTGTTAATTGGAAGGCATGTATCAAACACAGTTGCAAATATACAGTATTGGAGCTCTGTATTCTCTTAATTGAATTACTCTGAATTTACACCAGTGCAGCAGATGTAGGAACTCAGTCTTAATTCTGTCAAGAAAAGATTTAAACCAGTTATCTCAAATACCCCTTTGCCACGTTAACATGTTGGTCTGTGTGCAGTGTGATCTGAAAGTAACACAGCACAAAATGTAATTTTGTGGTAACTTCTTTCTGGAAATCCTAAATACTACCCAAAGATTCCCATGGCAGGTGGTTGGAACTAGGTGATCCAAAAGTCCCTTCCAACCTAAACTGTTCTGTGATTCTGATTCAGGGTGTTCCCCGAGTATTTGAGGTGTTTGCTTGCACACATTTTCTGGATTTCCCCAGAGAATGAAACTTCTGTAGTGTATGAAATTGTGTTGGGAGATGATGGCCACCTGCATGCAAGGCATTGCACCATCTCACCACTTTTCAAACACATTGATTGTACAACACTGTCTAGATCAGGATCCTTGTGCCCTTAAAACCCATGGTGTGTCCTACCTTTGCTCCACCTCCCCAGCAAGGCTAGATCATTAAAAGACTCAAGGCTGGAATGAGATACAGTGAAATCCCCAAGGTGAAATCAGCAGCTACAGAACCCACAGTGCTCCACACCTGAGGTGTGCCCAGACGGCCTGGCTGTCCCCAAATGTGGGAGAGCACAAAGCCACCATCCTCCTGCCTCACACCCCCAGCTCCGAGCAACATCGTGCCCGTGGGAGCTGTGTCCCCTCGTGGCCGTGCTGAGGGGCACACCGCGGCCGTGACTGCACTCCGGGAGATGTCACTGGGGGATGTCACTGGGAGATGTCACCACCACATCTGGCACCAACTCACAGCTGCCCTTCCTGGGTCCGGGGAGTTCCCCGCCACACTGGGGCTGAGGTGCGGACTGAGGGGCAGATCCATTCAGAGGGGAACATCGCGGTCCAGGCCCCTTGAGAGGGGCGGACTGAGGGGGGAACCCCTCAGAGGAGCAGGTACGGGATCCACCTTCTGAGCAGATCCTCTCAGGTTTGATCGCGGTGCCGGTCCCCACAGAAGGGACGTGGGCGGAGTGGGTTCCCTCAGAGAAGTGGGTTCAGTGGTACATCTGAGGAGGGGGTTGAGGGGCAGATGCTCTCAGAGGGGTGGAGTTGAAGAACAGATGCCCTCAGAGGGGCGGGTTGAAGAGCAGATGCCCTCAGAAGGACGGTTTGAGGGGCAGATCCACTCAGAAGGGCAGATCGCGGCCCCGCTCCCCTCAGAGGGACCGTGGCCGGCGGGGTCCCCTCACAAGCGGCACCTCCTCCCTGCGGGTCCTGAGGCGGCCGGGGGTGCCCACAGCAGTGCCTGCTTGCCGCGGCGTGGGGCCTTTCGGCGGGCCTGCCCCCGGCGCGCCTGCGCGCGGGCCCGGCCGGTTCCGGTGAGCGCTGAGGCGGCGGAACGGGCGGACATGGCGGACGGCGGCGCGGAGCGGGCCGATGGCCGCATCGTCAAAATGGAGGTGGATTACAGCGCGACCGTGGACCAGAGGTTGCCCGAGTGCGAGCGGCTGGCGCAGGTGAGGCGGGAGAGGAGCCTGGCTGGGCGGACGGGCTGAGTCATGGCGCGCTAGGCCGCGCGTGGAGGCGGCGCGGAGCGAGCCATGGCCGCATCCTGCCCCACGGTGCGGGTCCGGTCGCGGCCTCTCCGTACCGTGCTGAGGAGGGGAAGGAGTGAACGGCTCCGCCGTTCCAGGGCTGTGTGGAAGGCTGAGTAGGAGCGAGGTTGGTGGCCGAGCGCTGAAAGTGCTCTCCAAGGCAGCGGTCACGGCCCCAGCGCTGCCAGAGCTCATGGGATGTTTGGACAGCACTCTCAGATAAATGGATTCCTAGGGATGTCCTGTGCAGAACCAAGGCCAAGAGATGGACTCGATGATCCTTTGGGTTCTGTCCAACTCAGCCTGTTCTGTGATTTTGAGACAGGACGGGGTTTCGGGGCGCAGCCTCCCGGGCAGGGAACCAGAGGGCCCCGCTCCACCGCAAGGGCCGTGGCTCTTCCCTGGAATTGCTCGTTCAGCCCGGGCTCTGTGCGCCAGAGCTGCCTGTGTGTAACAGGTCCGGGTCAGGCTGGACAGGCAGCGTTGGGCATCCCTAAACTCGGTTACCTGCGAGCCCCGGGGAGCTGGAATGGAGGCACAGAGCCAGGACGGGCTCTGGGCTGGCTCTGCCTCCTTGGGCTCAGTAAACAACGCTGTGAGCCCGCCCCGGTGACCGCAGGGTGTGTTCCACGGGGTTCACAGTGATGCGGCATCGGTGTTTTATAGAAAAGTTCTGTGGCCTGGAGATTCTTGTACAGCTCAGATCTCAGAAAAGACAGAACCATAGAATCCCAGAATGGTTTGAGTTGGACGAGGCCTTAATCTCATCTCGTTCCACTCACTGCCGTGGGCAGGGACACCTTCCACGAGTCCAGCTGGGCCTTGAACACTTCCCGGGGTGGGGCAGCCCCAGGGTCCCTGCTGTTGCTGTCATTTGTTGGCCCAGTACGATGGCATCTGACACTTTACGTGCTGCTGTGATTGATCCACGTGTCTCATGTGAAAGACACACATGTTGGACAGTTCTGAAGGCAGTAGCCTTAAGATAAATAAATTACATCTTAGATTATTTTAAGATTATTATGTGGAGAACAGGCCCAGGGATTTCATCCCACAGGCACAGCTCTGCAAAGGAATGAACACCCTGGCCATGTTTCATTGTGCAAAACACATAAACTCTGGCAGTAAGAGCACAGCTTTGACAAACCATTGTATGTATTTTCAAATATTTCAGCTGGGATGTTTTAGAAACAACTTTCATTTTCTTTGGTTTGTTACTAATTTTCTGACCATTTTTTGTTTCTAGTTTCTATTTTTTTTTTTTTGCAGCCCCACCATTGCCATGGGCTGTTACAAACTCACCCATATTAGCTTTTTTTTTTTAACTAGGTATTTGCTAGAATTTGTGATTTAGGACTAAAAGTACATTGTGATATCTTACACTCCTCCAAACAAAGGCAAATACAGTTCTGAAAACTTCTCCAAAACCAGAACTATTAGAATTCCATGCTTAGCCTGTAAAGCTTGTAATTAATGCTTGGTGTAATACACTGTAATTAAGATATGAATATGGGTGAAAGTAATAGAAGATTTTTTTTTTTTTGGCCAAGGTATTTAATTGCATATCTGATCTCACTGAAAACTCTGTTTTGGCCAGAGAAGAAATGAATTTTCCATGCAGCTCAGTGAATGTGAGCTCACCAAACCTGTCTGAAACTTGCCAGGTTTCTCTCCTGAGGCAGACAACTTAGAGCATGTGTTGTGTGAAAATGAAACTGGTACCTCTCCAGTTTTATGTCTGTGTAGAACTGTGTATTTAAAGTAAGTGCTACTCATGCATTTTTTAAGGGAAAAAATAGTGTACAGGCTGGTCTGTATTTTTATTTATTTACTCTCAGTGTAAACTGAATTATGTTCTGAACTCACTGAGATAATTGTTTGCCTGTCTTATTAGGAAGGAAGATTGCAAGAAGTCATTGAAAACCTTCTCTCCCTGGAGAAACAAACACGGACGGTGAGTGGTGCATGGTGGTGCTGGGATGTGCACACACCTCGCATTCTATTGGGTTAAAGTCAAGGGACTGGGAGTATCCTTGGAGTATCCTTGGAGTATCAGTCCTTCTTTTCTTTAAAAAGCAAATTAGTGAGACCTGCCCCAGTGAATTTTCCCCTTTGTGCTGGCAGGCTGCAGGTTGCTGATCCTGTCTCTAACACACTCTTGGTTTGTTCCAGGCTTCTGACATGGTCTCCACATCCCGAATCTTAGTTGCCATAGTGAAAATGTGTTATGAAGCTAAAGACTGGGATGCTCTTAATGAAAATATTATTCTTCTATCAAAGAGAAGAAGTCAGTTAAAACAGGTGAATTTAACTGTTTGAAACAAAAAATGAAACTGTATTTTGGAGCTGTGTTATGTCTCTGGTTTCCCCATGTGTGTAGGGATTTCTGTGTAAAGATGGTGGTTCGTTTTTGCACTCTTCTCAGGGTGTATTGCAGACATATTCCTTATTCATTATTCAGATGTTACTTATTCATGTTCAGATGTATATTAAACAGAGTTACTGCATTTTATTGTGCTCATAAGAAATGTGTGCTTTGCATGCTTGCTTTTGAAACTGGCATACTTTGGCATAAAGCACTTGCATTTAGAGCAGTGTGAAGTTTATTGCACTCTGTGTGTTCAGTTTGAGCAACAGATAATTTTAATGGCATCATTGCTTTAGGAAGGAAAAGGTTACCTGCCATTTAGTGTGCAGGATCTTCACTAGTGTGTGTAGAAGTAGGAGTACAGTTAAGTTTGCACAGACTGTAGCTGAAGGCATGGATTGTTCCAGTTGAATTTTGAGGAACTTCTTGAGGAACACATTTCTAGAAGTTTAATTCTGGGGTTTTTTTAGAAGTAGGTATTTTAATAATAATTTCACCAGCTTTGCCAGCCTTGTTACTGGAAGTGCACATTCCCATGAAGGAAGAAATCCTCCCTCTTCCTTCCTTTCCTGAGGAATCTAGAGCTGTTCCAAGGAGAGAGGGTAGTGCACACAGTTAAGAGGAGGTACAGATCTCTTCAGCCATGCAGGTCTTAGGGCAAGCAGAGAAGTTCTGACAGTCCATGTGAGTCTTGTGGATTTGGCAGAAGAGGAGTTGCTTTTCAGGACAGAAGTGCATGGCATGGATTATTTTCAATATTGAAAAAACTGAGGTGAAAAAAAGACAGAACAGCATCACGTTTGCCTTGTAGCATCAGTCTGTAGCATCATTGTGCACATCTCCATGAATCCAGGAGAGGAGATGTGTCTTGTGTGCTGTTTGCTAAATGAGTCTCTTCAGTGTTTTACTTACTCTGAGTGTTACAGCTTGACTTCATTAGACAAATCTGAAACCACAGGGTGTTTTCCCCTCTGTTTTCACATCAGGCAGTTGCTAAAATGGTCCAGCAGTGCTGCACTTACGTTGAAGAAATCACAGATTTGCCAGTGAAACTGCGCTTGATCGACACGTTGCGGATGGTCACAGAAGGAAAAGTAAGGTTTTGTTTTAAGACTCTGTGTCTAAAAGGTAGAATAAAAATATTTGCCTTCTTTAAAATATAGTTTCTTAGTATTATTTTTTAATCTTGTGTAAGTAAGATTAAAAGTAATTTTTAAATTACCCTGAGAAGCCAAGTAGTTTATTTCCTTCCAAAAGACTGCAGATATTTTCCATATTTAAAACACATGCTGAAACACTGGTCATGTTCCTATGATGTAGGTATCTGGTTGTGTTATTAATTAATATACTTAGTAATACATTTCAAAATTCTAAAACAACATTTTCACTTTTTAAAATATTATGTATTTGAATTTGCCAGGAAAATGAGCAGGTTTAATTTAATTTCTCCTGCACTTAGCAAGGAGAAACATATGATAACCAGAAGGTGATACCAAGTGAGTTACTTATATTGTGTTCCTTTTGGTTTAAGAAAAGAAAGAATTCTGAATTAGGCAAATTTGTGTCAATTTTATGAGTTCTGTCTGTTAGTCTAAATGGTTAATGATCAAGTCTTGTTGATTAATGGCAGGTTAGGAGTAAGTGAAATAATTCAAAGGGTGGTGCTTACTACACATCAACCATTAAAGTGTAACTTCCCAGATCTTTTGATATATTTTAGCAGATAAAATATGCAATACTTTATTCAGAGTGCCCATCCCTTGTGTTTGCTGAGTCATAGATCAGTGTAGACATTAATTTTTAGATTAATTTGGGCCAATAGTTTGTGTGTCAGTTATCCATTGTATTTCATCCGTGGATATTGTGGACAGTGCCAGTGTAGTGGATGGATACACAATAAATAAAGTGGTTGTGTGATGACACATCAGGTGTATTTCCAGTGGGGTTGCAGTCTCAGAGTTTGCACTCCTCTTTAGAGAATTCCAGGGTTTGAACTCTTCCTTCTGCCCTCAGATCTACGTGGAAATCGAGCGTGCTCGCCTGACAAAGACACTTGCAACAATAAAGGAGCAGAACGGGGAGGTGAAGGAGGCTGCCTCCATTCTGCAGGAGTTGCAGGTAACACCTCAGAGCTCAGAACTGCATCAGCAATAGCAATTGATTCTGACTGTTCTCAGATTGTTAGAAACTGAATCAGGTATGCTTGCAGAAATGCCTGAATGAGATGAACTGTTATTAGTGAAAGTGCTTTTCAGCTTTAACTTTTATTAATCTCATGTTTGGGTTACATAGAATATCTTCCACTTGGAAAGCAGATTTCAGTTCTCTACTTAGTGCATTGAGTTAAGTGTTGGTGGATTCCTTGGTGTAAGTGGGGGCAATAATTAAAATGGGATAACCTTTATTCCATTTTCCCTTGCTCTGTAGTAGCTTTCTTCTGTTGTTTTGTTTTGGTGTGTTCCCCCTCCAGACAGCCTCCCACTCTTCTGGCACAGTTAAGCCTTCAGTTGATTTGGCTTTGGCAATATTAAGTAGTTACAATTTCGTTTCAGGTGGAAACCTACGGTTCAATGGAAAAGAAGGAACGTGTAGAATTTATCTTGGAGCAGATGAGACTCTGCCTAGCTGTAAAGGATTATATTCGGACTCAGATTATCAGCAAAAAAATCAATACAAAATTTTTTCAAGAAGAAAACACAGAAGTAAGTAATTGGAGGATTTCTCACTCTTTCTCCCTCTCCCCACCCAAATTTTAATCTGACTTGCCTCTTTTCAGGTCCAAGTGTATTTATTTAAATCCCTCTGTTTTCTGGGGTTCATCTGAATTCCATTTACATGTCATGGAGCTGTGTTAATTGGACTTTTTGATACTGTTTCAGAAACTAAAGTTGAAATACTACAACTTAATGATCCAGCTGGATCAACATGAAGGCTCCTACCTCTCCATCTGTAAGCACTACAGAGCCATTTATGACACTCCCTGTATCCAGGCTGAAAGTGAAAAGTGGCAACAGGTAAAAAAACTTTCCCTACAAAATCACCATTTCCATGTGACAAATCCCCATTTCTTACCACATCAGTGTTCAGAGGATGAAATAGCTCATCAGTCTGTTTTTATTTAAATGGTTGTATTAACAAATTGGTTAGTTGAAAACAGATGATGGAGTTGATTTCAGAAGAATGTTTTAATCAACATCTTCATTTTATTACCTTTGAAATTGACAGTGTCTGAACTGTTTCATACAAGTGTAGAGATTACAAACAGCTGTGCACGTGTGGTCTCAGTGGTGCTGTTGTGTGTGCAGTACAGATGTCTTTCATGTTTGAAAAGTTTTTTTTCTCCGTGTATTTATTTGAAATACTAGTATTTTGGTTAACCTGTGTCAATTTAAATGTACCACAGTTCATTTCTGAAAGATAGCATCAGTTTCACCCTGATTTCTTAATACACTGAGCTTAAATCTTCTACATATTAAACTCCAAGCTCTGTATCAGTTTTGGCAATTCCTCTGTTTAATTATGGGAAAAAACCCATACTGTTTCCTCTTGAACAGGCACTGAAGAGCGTTGTTCTTTATGTTATTCTTTCACCTTATGACAATGAACAGTCTGATTTGGTGCACAGAATTAGTAGTGACAAAAAGCTAGAAGAAATCCCCAAGTATAAGTAAGTATCCTTTCTAATAACCAATTCTTAGATTAAAAAGTCTCTCCCTAACAGTGCAAGTAAATCTCTTTATGCTGAGTCTGCTGTAAGCAACTCTGAATTTAATGCTGCATTAGGAAGACTGCAAAAATGTCATGGTTGTTCTATGTGAAGATAAATGTAACTGAATGTATGTAAAAATAAATGTTCTTTCTCTTGTAAGAGAAAGATCTTTCTTAGAAAAACTGTCTGACTTTAGCTGCCCCCATTATTTATGGTAATAAGAATAAAACATTTAAAATTATGCCTTTGATCTATTTTAAGTATGAACCAGGCTTATTAATACAGGATTGTAATCCAACTGTACTAAACCATTTAGAGACCTCCTAAAACTATTTACCACCATGGAGCTGATGAGGTGGAGTGCCCTAGTTGAAGAATATGGGAAGGAGTTGAGAGAAGGATCCCTTGACAGTCCTGCAACAGATGTTTTTGGCTGTACAGAGGAAGGGGAAAAGAGATGGAAAGATTTAAAGAACAGAGTTGTGGAACATGTAAGTATCAGTGTCTGTGAACATCAGCTTTTTACTCAGTGCCTCAGCTGAAAATGCTTTCTGCTTGCTGTATTTTAATCACAAAGAACACAAAAAAGTAGCTAATAAAGCAGCAGGTGAGGTCTCTTTTTCTTTTGTGTTGTATTTCAAGTTTTATTTGCTTGCATCTCTTTATTGTATATTTATATTTGGGATAGTTGCCACCAAAAAGATCATATTGCACCCAAATGAGATTTAGCATTCATGTTTCAATAAAGCATAAATCTGAAAGTCTTGCTTTGTATTAAATTCATAATTGGTTTATTTCTTTTCTTAATTATTTATCATGCAGAGACTTTTATACCTTCCACCAGCAGCAGAGCTGTTTGTTCACAACCCCTCCTGTCCCCCATGCTGGACTGCCATTAGAGCACTACAGTTCCTAATCTCCTTTTAACATGGACTTTTATATTTTTGCAGCCTGCTTCAATTATTTTTTGCACATAACCCTCTACTCTGAACACTTTTATTCCAGAATATTAGAATAATGGCTAAGTATTATACCAGAATTACAATGAAGAGAATGGCACAGCTCCTGGATCTGTCTGTTGATGTAAGTCTTGCTTTGCTTATCCTTCTCTCATAAGAGGGGGTGTGTTTGTGGCAGAGATGTGATTAGTCAGCAGAGTAATGTTCTTGTTTGATTTGATTTTCTGCCTTTATGGGAGTTGGAATACTATTCATTAAACCTTAAACTCGGTTTCATGATGCACATGCCCATAAGGCAAAAGCTGCTCTTAGAAGTTCATTTATGTTCAAGGCTTTGTGTAAATGCTGGATCTCCTTGTCTGGTGTTTCAGTGGTGAGAGGTTCTTGTCAATGAGTGATGGGAACCAGCTGAAGAGAGGGTCCTTCACCTGTAAATGTCCCTGTTGTGGGTGCTGGCACTTTGGGAACAAGGGTGGAGGGGTCTCCCTGCCATCCCCCTTTGTGTTTTCAAGAGCTTTCCAAGTACAATGACACATCCTGGTATTTTGAGTGCAAGTGAAAAGCTTTACCCTTTTCATGGAATCTGCTTTTCCCACAAACTCAGAAAAACCCTTTTTGGCAGTGGTCAGTAATTCACTGGGGGTTTCCCAAGCCTTGCTTGCCACATGGCTTGTTCTGGTATCTGTGTAGCCAAGTAGTCCAAAGTATAAAATTCTGTTGGATTTGTATATTAAACATTAATTTTTTGAAAAATAATCAGGTATAGGTCATAGAAAACAAAAAGTTTTTGGGTTTTTTTTTTTAATAGCCTGTGCTAATACCTTGCATTGCCAGCATGTGTAATATTAAAGTATCCTGCATTTTTAAAAATACAATATTGTTACAGCTGTACTCGTGTATGAAGGAAATCTTGTTCCTGGTGCTTTCCTGCTGTTTGGGAGGAATTCTGGTGGTTTGTAGTACAAATGCTTTTTTCTTGACTTAGTGCTGTTTGTCTTTGCAGGAATCGGAGGAGTTCTTGTCTAACCTAGTAGTTAACAAAACCATCTTTGCTAAAGTAGACAGGCTGGCAGGAATTATCAATTTCCAGAGGCCTAAGGACCCAAACAATATACTCAATGACTGGTCTCACAAACTCAACTCCCTCATGGCCCTAGTTAACAAAACCACACATCTCATTGCCAAAGAAGAGATGATCCATAACCTGCAGTAAGGTGCCTCAATAATCTCAGTGCTTTTAAAGAAGGCATTAAATCTTCATAATAGAGACTATTATTACAAGTGTGTATATGGTTCGTTTTCTCCCTGTCAAGCCTTCCTGGTCTAAAATTTAGAACATAATTCTGAAATTCCTGTTGACAATTAAGTTCCCTTGATTATTCATTCAGTTGTTAAATGTTTTTGCTACAATTGGTGAAAGAACAGAATAAAACTGTATTGCCTGTATGATAATAGTCTTGTGATTTATTTTTTTCAATATGAACCCTTATCTAACATATAATTGTGTGGTTATTTCATTACAGGACTATTTTTGAGGCTGTGATTGAGAGGATATACTGTAAATAATAAAATCCTAGGGTTTTACAGAGGTAACTTAAAATGATAATAGTGTAAAGTTATGTCAGGATACTCTTTGAACAAAATGATGTTTATACTTAAGAATAATGCTATTTCTTATGATTTGGTGCTACAGTTAGAATTTATTAATTAAGTGTGAACTGCCAGAGCAACCAATACATGAGTAAGTACCTAAACCTTTGTCTGCTTGCTGCAAGTCACTGATTTTGCCTGTTTTGCTGGTACAGTTTGTAAGAGCTACAATGGCAGTTAATCAGTTAGCTTAGCTGGCACTTGGAAGCTGCTGCTTCTCATCATGTGTGTGTTATATTCTGAACAGATAATGCTCTATTATTTACTTTAACCTCCTTGTAATGGAGGGAAGCTGTGGACTTTTCCCCCTGGTTTGTTTTTATAAGGAAGTAAAATAGTAGAACAAATAGTGTAGTAAGAATCAATGGAACTTCTATTGAATTTGCTCTGGTTTAGAATGATTTTTGATGCTAGCCTTAACCATTCAGTTCATAATGAATTAAGTAGAGACTACTATTGTAAGTGATATATTGAGACATACATAAATCCCATCTCCTTGCAAGCACTCTGAGCTTCATTCACACTAATGCTCTTTGCATGTGAATACACAGAAATTGGGAGGCTCCAGACAGGGATTTTGAGTGAGGGAAGTCTGAAGGGATAGGAAAGGATGGAAGCTTGTAAACAGTGATTTGCATTTGAAGTGCTGACTTTGGACATAGCTGATGGGAAGTTTGGGAGTGTAATTTGGAAGGCTCTTAACTTTCAAAGCCTTACCAATCCAGCTCACTGCATTTGAACAACAAAAAGGCAGCTGAACTGTCAGTAAGGGAAGGAAGAGGAGCAGAATGCACAGAATGTTTACCATCCAACTTCCTAAGTGTATTATAATCCCAGCTGTACAAGTTGTTTAAAATTTTGTCATGATTATTTGTGAGCATGGGATGTTCCATTGGGAGGTTTCAGTAGCATGAGCAAAACTGGCTGCTGTCAGAACAATGGACAGATAGCTTAGAAACCAATATATCATCTGGAAACTGAGGCAGGAGCTATCAGAGAGGGAAACAATGGGTCATCAGGGGAAGTGGGAACTTGCCTCTCCCTGTTCTTATCATAAACATTTTCCTTCCAGTTGAAGTCTGGTCTGGAATCTTCAACCCCAAGCATTTAAACCTCTGATGCTTCTACCAGATGTGTTGGACCTGTTTTCCCAGCCAGCCCTCTTTTCCTTTTTATCCTAGAGTGGAATGTTTCAGTGGTTCCCTGGCTTTTCTTTCTGGATTTCTTGCAGATTCTCCTCCCTCTCTGTCCAGCCTCTATCCCTCCCTGCTGCCTTTGGCTGCATTTAGAGCGTGAGTTTGTTGGAGAGGGGAATTGCTTTCTCTCCCCTCACAACTACCTTTTGCTGTCAGCATTAAAAAGAACATGGAAAAACTCTTATCTTTCAGCAGCTCAGGTATCTCCTTAAAAGTCAGTTCAGAAAGATGATGAAGGTTCATTTCCATGGTCTGTATTTGTGCCAAAGATCCACAATGATCAAGCCTTTGGACCTGAAAGAGATTTTTGTTTGCAGTTGGAGCACCTTAGTCTTGGTTTGGAACATAGTGCCCAAGGCAGAGTCCCTCCCTTCCTCGGGGTGAGACTTCTGCTCTGTTCCGAGTTCTTGTTGCCAGAAGCAAGAATCCCTCAGGGTTTCCCTCCCCAAACATCACAAAATGAAAACAGAAGTTTTAAAACAAAACTCTAGAATTATTAATCTATAGGGTAACTCCAAGTGAGTGGAAATTAATCTATTAAGCCTGAAGTTTGGGTTTGGTGGGGTTTTTTCTTTTTCTTTTTTTTTTTTTTTGCTTGCAGACTACTATTGATGAAAATGGAAGTGTCTCTTGAGTCTGTCTTGAAAAGGTTGTCACATTCAGGTTGCTAGGAAAAAAGCTCTAAATTTTTGGTGCCAGTTCATCTCAAGAATGCAGATATATGTCAGATCTAAGTCCTCCATGAGCAATTCAAAGGTCAGCATAAAGACATGCCAGCTTCTTAAAAGAAAAAATGAACAGAGACTGAAGATCTTTGATCTTGACAGTGTGGGATCAAACCATTACATTACTCTGACCTTTATAGTTTCTGTCTCCTCAGTGTACCCTCAACATCCCCTTGTTGCTGGTTGCTTCTCAATGCTCTCATTTTGTGGATCAAAGGAGAAATGAATTAGTTTGAATATTACTTGCTCTAGAAATTACATGTGCTTAAGGAGTCCATGTTGAAATTTACCCATGGATAATTATAAAGTAAGATTAAAGTTGAGATCATCTGTTCATTAGAGGACTCTGGAGAAATTCCAGGGGAATTTTCATGCTGGAAAATCAAAACTTGCTACTCTTCAGCCTAATAACCAGACATTAATGGCTGCTTAGAAAGAATTTGCTTTATTGTTTACCAAGACTAAGAACTACTGTTGCTATCTAATCCCAGGTCTACCACTGCCTTGTTTGTGGCAGAGGCTAAACCACTTAACTTGTGTTACTTTCCCATGATTGCTGCTTCTGAGGGAGTTCAAAAATCTGTAAAGGTCCAGTGTGCTAAGACTATAAAAACATTGCTGCTGTTGCTGCAATCTGTCTGGCACTTGCATTGAGAAAGGCCTCCTGTTGTTTTGTTGCTCAGGGGTGAAGGAACTGTTTGAGAAGCCTGCTGGGATGTTGGGCTGCAGGGTCAGGGAGGCAATTCCCTGCTGAATGTATTCTATTATGTCCTTATTACTCTTACATGTTAATTGTAATGTTTTTTCCTGCATTCTGGTTAGACATCATGAGTGGAGCTGATTGAAAATGGAGATTTCTGTATTCATGAAATACCAGTTCCCAGAAATGGGAGTGAACGTGAGCATAGAATGGAAATTGATTTTCTGAATTTCCTGTGAAAGCAGAAGAGAAAGAAAAAAGTAGCAATATAAGTTTCAAATCATGAGAATAGTTTTGTTTTGAAAATGTAGAAACCAAGCTGCAGTTGTGATTGCAAGTGTGCAGCTCATGGGTGAGTCAGAGCTCCAGGGCTTTTTGGCTACCAGGTCTCCATTAGGCCTGGAGCAAGTGAGGGTTTGAGAGTTCCCAGCTGTGCCAGAACCTGTGCCACACCTTTCAGAGCTCTGCTCAGATCTCTGCAGCCCTGAGTGGCCCCAGGTTTTCAAACCCTGGTTTTGGCAAGGAGCCTGGATTCCCCAGGGAGCAGGGCATGGCTCCTAGCTTCACAGAACAGGGGAAGCCCTGGGAGCCAGCATCATTTACAGGATCCTGACTGAAGAGTAGGGAGACACTGTGTTAGGGCTTTGTCAGGGATTCCTTGCACACATGGTCCTGGCAGGGTGGGCTTTCTAAACATCCAGTAAGAAATTGCTGGTTTCAGTTTTGAAAGGTTTCAAAATCCTAAAAAAAAATGTACAGGTAGAATTGAGTTTGATATGGCTGCATTCATTGGAGGGTTTTTGAAAATTTTATCATTATAATGAGTCCCTAGAAATATCACTGCTAGGCTTTTGAGGATCTGAATGCTGTCAAGTCTCATGATGCTGAGTGGGAATTCCTTGTCTTTGTTACTCTCTCATGCTTCCCCATTATGGCTTTGGTATTTCTTACATTTCCAGCATCCACTGTTGCTTTTCTTCTGGCCCAGACTCCATGTCACCCTCTGCTCCCTGTCTCTTTGGGCAGGAGTCCAGCACTGCAAGCTCTCCTCTTGCCATGAAACCCCACTGGACTCCAGGAATTCAGGAAGTCTGCACAATTCTGGAAATGCAGGGCAGTAATCAGCATGTAACACTTGTGGTTCTGTGCCCTGCCCAGGGCTCAGTCCCAGCCTGGCTGTCAGCTCATCCTGAGGGGCTGTGAATGATGTGGAGAGCAGAGATTGGAAGGCAGAATTGCAGCTTCCACTGAGGTAATGCACATCAAGGAAAGAGAAAGAGATGTCTCAGAGAGATAGATACTGAGTTACTCTCACAGTAGGAGGAATATAATGATCTTACAATAATCAGATATATAATAATATTATCTTGTTAAATTATCCTTTAATGCTGTATTGAACCATGAAAACTACAAGAAGTCTCTTTTGTCCCAGGTAATCTGTAAGCAGTTCCTGGACCATGCTCTGCCTCCTGGGATGTCACCACAGAAGCGGCTCTAAAGTCAAGTTTAGTTTTTTTAGGCTGTTTGGATTTGGGATCTCATCCCTTAAGCTACTTGCTGTGATTCTCACCTTGAGCAGAATTTCCAAGGTTAATGAGCCCTTGGAGCCCCATTTGTTTTGGACCAAATTTTAGAAGTCTTCATCTTTCAATGTGGTAACAAGGACCTTGAAAGAGCTTGGAGGGGACAGCACATGGAAACAGGAGAGTTGTTCCAAGCTTGCAGGCTCTGCTTGAACAGGGCAGTGTTGGCAGCCACCCCCAGCCCAGAGCTGCTGGCTCCCTGCCCAGCCTCTGGCACCTCCACTGAGGGTTTATGCAAACACTGGACAAAATTGACTAAAACCTCCTTCACATGGAGGCTAAAAGGGTTAAAGTACCAAGATTATTAAAAGCAGTGGGTGCAAGGGCACATCTCCATGTTGTGTTTTATCCATTGGCATTCCCCTGCCCCCATGGTCCTCCCCAGCTCCTTTCTGGGCTGTCTCTACAGGGCAGAGTTGCCACCTTTTCACAGCAGCCTGTGCCTCTTGGTATATCCAATGTGGAACTTTAAATCACAGCAGCCTGTGCCTCTTGGTACATCCAACGTGGAACTCTAAATCAGCAGAGACAGAGTGATAACAATGGGGTCTGTCACCGAACACACCCTCCAATAACTCAGCCACTGCCACATAATTTTTTTCTTAGCACATTATAAAAAAATACTGTCAGAACAAATGGACTCAAAAAAAGCTTATGTGAGAAATAAACCCAAGTAAATTTCTGTCTTCTCCAAATTGAACTTCAGAGGACTTGTGTTTGAAAAGGTGTTAGATATCTAAAAATATGCATACATTGATAATTCTCTCTTCCACTGCTTTTTCTAATTATAATTTATTTTGAAGAAAACCTTTGCATTTTTGGCCAGTAAGATAAAGCTTACTAGGAACCAAAGGCAACCAGTCTCAAAAGGAAAAGGACTCACTCCATTTCAACAACCTGGACTGAATGACACAAAGTTAGCTGGATCCTAAACATGGGTTCAGCTTTCTTTGATCCCTGTTCCTTGCACAGTGCCCATGGAAAACACAAGTCACAGCCCTAGGAAAGGTGTCAGGCTGGCAGCAGGGACAGCAGAGATGGCCCATGGCAAGTTCCACAGGAGGATTATTATTTTTCATTTTATCCTGAAATGGCATCTCCTGGGTTGAGGCTGGGACCACCCACACTCTTCTCTGTGACAGCACAACTGCACTCCCAGCTAGTTATGAAGCTGAATTAAAAAGTAGACTGATTTAAGACTGGGTGGCAAATGCAAAGGATTTATTTAGATTTATTTCCTCCTGTATTTACATTGTTGCAAGGAGCTCTCTCTTTATAAATGCATTACTGATGAATATTGAAAACCTTCTTGGGCACAAGTATTTTCTTGCAGTGGTAATGCATCAGAGGCTTGGCTGGTGGTTATTCTTCAAAGAGTTACGAGGCATTAGACGTAAATTTAAATATAAATGTAAATTTTACAGCAAGATCCAATACTAAAATGTTCTGGATCTTATTTCAATTAAAGGGGAAGGAAAAGTTTTTAAAAAACACTGGAATCCTGTTTTGGTGATAAACTTTCCTAAGATCCTGAAGTGAGCTGCTTTTCCCCAGTTTCTTGTCCACTTTGCCCTAAAGCAGAACAGCCTATGCAGAGCACAGGGCACCCATCCACGGCAGCTAAGCCGGTAACGCCTTGAAAAAGCCAGTTTGCAAAGCAGCCTAGGTATTAAGAACTGATTGCCACAGAGTCTGAAAACACAGCGAACAGGGAAGATTACTCCATGAAAATAAAACTGTTATGCAAAGCAGTTTCTGGGATTCATGAGCAGCCAGCACCGCGTTAGCAGCAGTCCTTCAGCACGGGCGGGGGGTTTGGAGAACACGGTGACAGCGTGAGCTGCTCCGGCACCTGCGGCAGCCTCGGCACCCGCGCCCGGCTCCCCCGAGTTTCTCTGACGGAAGGAACTTTAAAAAGCCACAGGAAAATAATTAAAAAAACCCCCAAACCAAATAGGCGAAAAAAAAAAAATTCCAACTTACACCGTAGAAAAACCATGAGAAAAAGTACTTTCCAAGCTTTTCTCAGGGGTGGGCTCCGTGTCCGGCTCTGGCCGGTCCCCCCTGCTTGCCGGTACCGGCCCACGCCAGCGACCCTCGGGCTCCGCAGCTGCGCTCCGAGCCCAGGGAAGGGGAGGAGAGAAAAAAAAAAGAGAAAAAAATAAAGAAAACACGGAAAACCCCCCGAAGTTGCCGGTTCCTAGCGCGGGCGGAGCGGAGGTGGCCCTGGACGCTGTTCCGTGAGGGGACCCCGGGCTGCGCTTCAGCGGCCGCCGGGCTGAGGGGACAGCGGGTCCCGGTCCCCATCCTCATCCCCTATGGCGGACCGCGACCCTGTCCCCACCGCCGTTCCGTCCCGGTCCCCATTGCTGTCCCCGTCCCAATCCCCATGCCGCTGCCGGTCCCATTGCCGTTTCCATCCCTGCTCTCGTCCCCGTCCCGTCCCGTCCCCTCACACCGCCGCCCTCCGCCTTCCGGGCCGCGGGGAGGGCCGGCCTTTCCCACAATGCTTTGTGGGACGTTGACAAGTGGATCCAAGATGGCGTAGAAAGTAATGACAGGTAAGTCGGGACTTCCCCGACCGCCCCCGCGGGCACCGAGCGCGGCCCGCACCGGCCGCCCGCGGCCCCGCCGCGCCCTCGGGGGACCCGCGGGGCTCCGCGGCCGGC